>PVIR01011431.1:0-47125 GCA_004026965.1 Petromus typicus
ATTTTAAATCTACCAAAAAACATAATTGGGGAAGTGTATCTTCTTTCATATATTATTTGATTGAAAATAATTTGATGGGTGTTTTCCTACTATTTGGGAGTAATACAGCATCTTATGGCATGTTCAAATCAACATTTCATCAAGACTATTGCCCAGAAAATATCTGTCAAAAGAATTTTAAGATGACTCCTTGGGATACTTGCCTTATGTATCCTTTTCTAAATGTGGGCAAGGCCTGTGAATAGGACGAGTGTCACTCCCACAGGCACACGTGAAAGGATTTTTGCAGATGTCAATATTCGCTAATGAGCTGACCTGAGGTTACTGAGAAAAGAGATGCTCTTGGGTGGGCCTACCCTAATCGGGGACTATCTGGGAGCCAGGATGTGAAGCACCAGGGGCCCTCTCCTGATGGCCTGAAAGAAGCAGGCTATGCCAGGAGCCAGGAGAG
Source organism: Petromus typicus (assembly GCA_004026965.1). Lineage (NCBI taxonomy): Eukaryota > Metazoa > Chordata > Mammalia > Rodentia > Petromuridae > Petromus > Petromus typicus. Next base: position 452 of record PVIR01011431.1, read on the forward strand.
AACTGTGTTGGGAGTCATGAGAGCCTGGAAGAAGGCCCGCCGGCTCAGACGAGTTGCAGCCCCAGGTGAAATCCTGACCACAGCCTGCGACAGCCTATAAGTAGATCCAACCAAGCCTTGCCTGCTCTCCAGATCTGTACAAACTGAGAGAGTAACTGGGTGTTGTTTTCAGCTGCTACATTATTATTTGTTATGTGAGACAGAAAACTAATTCAATATTGGCCACTTTTCTTGCACTGGGCACTATCCTGCAGACATTCCTCACTTAACAATCAAGCCCTGTTCCCACGGCTGGATGATTAACTGAACTGATCACTAAATGAGGAATTGTGTACCATAAGTACATTACAGTATTCAAAGAAATGGTCAAAAGAAACTCCAACTTGATAACTTTGCTTTTATTTGCATAACTCTTTCATGTAGTACTGTAATGTATAACAGAACATAAAACTCTAGCACTGTACTGTACAGTACAATTAGCAAAAGTTACAGTACTGTGTACATAAAGCATATTATGCAAAAAGTGACACTGAGGCTCTATAAACAAGATGCACAGAACTGTACAAAAAAAGATGGGTTGTAAGTCTAAGCAGCAAAAAGAAAACTGCCCAAATGCCCATCAACTAACGAGTGGATGAAGATTTTTTTTTTCTTCAATGGAGTACTATTCTGTATAAAGAAGGCTGAGCTTCAGACACTTATAGCTTAATGGATGGACCTGGAGACCATACTCTTAGGTGAAATAACTGGACACACACTGTTTCTCTGTTGTGAGAAACTGAAAGTGAAAATAAGGACTGAAATCTATAATGAATGTTGGGAAATGGGAAGAAAGTGTTTGAATGGAAAGTGGAGCAAGGGAGCAGTGAGGAAGAAAGAAAGGACAAGAAAAGGAAAAATGGAAACAAAGCTTTTGTACATAGGGAGAGGAAGGACTTTGAGGGGGGCATGGGATAAAAATAAAATGAAATTAATTTTTTAAAAAGTCTGTGCAGCAAGTAATAAGGCCGAACTCCAGTCATGAGTCCAAAGAGTCATTTAACAAGTAGGTCACTGAGCAAGAAATATCTGTACACATTAGATTTTTTCTTCCAAGGATTAGTTTACGCATTGAAAGAACTGCGACCCACCAGGGACCGCAACACAGACACCTGTCATTACCAATTAAGAGTTTCTGGGAGGGCAAGACGGAGAGCAGTCAGGACAGACTCTGGCGAGGTGGAGGCACAGGCAGGATGTGAGTAGTTTTGTCAGGTGGCAGGAAGGGTGAGCACGGAGGTGAAGAAGAGCCGTGAGCCAAGTGGAGAGGGGCAGCGTGCACGGCATCTACTGGGGCGGGGCGGGGCCGTGGGACGCGGACCACCTCGCTCTCCCCAGCTTTCCCGACATTCACACAGCTTCTCCCTATTTCCCTGAAGCAGGAACTTACACGCAGAGAGTCCTCAGTCTGTGCAATAACACTAGTTGGTTTGGTTATTTCTCCAGTGATATCCCAGGACACTTATTTACTCAAAGGAAATTTTAATCTTTTCCACAAGACAGTAGCTTTGTGTCCATTTTTACCAGGACTGGGATGAGACCGGGCGGCAGAGAGTAAACCCACTCGTAAATGTCTATGGCTGTCCTGCACTTAAGACGGCCATACCTAAGAAACTGGCGATGGTAAAAACAAAACAGAAAATACGTTCAAACTTTCATGTATCTTAGGGGACAGCGATCTAAAATAAGATGGTTCTTGGCTTAGCAGAGGCATTTTTTAATGTATTTATATATTTATAAATAGGCCCCAAAAGAAGGTGAATTTGAGGAATTGAAGAATAGTGACTACAAACTGTGAAAGTTTGGAATTGAAAGAAAAAAAGTCAGAGCAGAATTCCTCCACAAGTGAGGAAATTTTATGAACAGCAATAACCAATGAACTTTCCAACTGTTTATCATGCTGCACCAAGCCCTCAGTGCAAGTTTACTGTGGGTATGTAACTTATGCAACTGCACGACACAGTGGTGCTCTGGGGAATCAAGAAGCAGACTGGCTAAAAGTGACCTGTGGCACAAAGCAGCATGGGAGCAGAAGAGGGAGGGATCCTCCAATGGGAATCAGAGCCAGAGGTCAAGGGACTAGGCCGAACTTGGCCTTGCCCATGGAATGCGCATGCCTATCTTTTTATTGAAATGTTACTCTCATGGGGCTGGAAGTCTTAAGAGTGGGACATCAGATAGTAGATTATATTTATAAACCAGGAACTGCATGAGTTAACTGTATCCCATATATTTTGCTAAGCAATTTATATACATAAATTCATCAAATATGAAAAGGCACATATTATTGTCCCATTCTACAAATGAAGCAAGTTCAGAAAAGGCAAATAACTTGTCCAGGGGTACAGAAATTAATATCTAGGGCTCACATTCAAACCCAGGGCTGCTGGACTCCGATCACGCTCTTACTCACTTCTCTGTATCCTCATCTCCTAGCACCTTGCTCTCCGGAAACCACTCGGCCCCTCTGTGGTACACTTCCACAACAACGACACACACCTCATTCATTTCACAGATCAGCCTTGTCTGAGGCCATACAGGAAGTGGCAAGGCCAAGTGTGACCTAGGGACCCTGTCCTCCCTGGTGACGGTGATGTTCTGTCTGAAGCTAGACAGTGGCCAGCATGGCTGCCGATGCCCTCACCCACTGTCCTGCAATTCTTGGGCTATTATTTTAGTGCTATCCCCTTCCTGCTTTAATCTTTAACCCCTTGGGTCCACTATATACATGGCAGTCAGGATGGCCCTTTTAAAATCATAAATCAACGCTTCTCTCTCTCCTGCTTAAAATCCCCCATTGATTCCCACTATGTTCAGGATGAAATTCAGCTCCTTACATCTCCTCATGATCTGGCCTCTACCTCTCTGTCACAAATCCTGCTTCACTCCGTCTCCTTCATCCCCTGGTCTCCGTGGTCTCTTGACCTCTCCTCTGTCGTACCAGGGGCTCCTTCTAGTCCTCTATCATGCCACAGGTCTTTGTACAGGCTGCTTTCTTCTGGACGTCCTTTCCTGACATCCATAAGGTCATCCTTCCTCTACGTCCAGCCTCCTCAGAGGCCTTCTGGGATCCCACGTCCCGTCCACAACAGCACTCTTCCGTCCTCAGCTCCTGCCCTGGCTGTGCTCCTCTTGGGGTCTGTCTTAGCTCACAGGATAACATGTGTCTCTGTTAACGTCTGCCTCCTCCGGCTACAGGGATTTTATGTCTTCTTTACCCTAGGTCCTGACACCTGACAGAGCTGGCTCAGGATGATCATTTTACACACAGTAGACATTTTAGAAATATGTACATAGATCAATGTATTTTACATGGCTCCACCATGTCACTTGTTCAAAAGTACAATGCTTCACGTCGGGCCTCTTTACCACGTAACTGCCTGACTAGAGGTGAAGGTGCACGGTCAGGCTCTGAAAGAAAGTAAAGTAAAGAAGTGGAAAAACCTGCTGAAAGTGTAATAAAGGGCCAACTGTGCACAGTGGCATAGTGAGCTGCTGAGAGCAACGTCCCAATCCAGGACTGATGACAGGCACGGAGGGCAAGGAGGGAGCAGCTGCTAGCACAGGGACAGAGAGGGCTGTGCTGACTAACAGGGGCTGAGGGACACTGCCAGCGCGCAATGCCCGAAGGGAGGAATTCAGGAGAACAATGTCCTGGCCTCATTTTCTTCCCTCTCTCTGATCTCCTGCCAGGGCTCCTTTTTGACGCCAACAGGAAGCCAGGCAACCAGCTAGAGAAAGCTGGTGGATGTGGCCCTTGTAGGGCACAGAGTAGGGTGGAGAAGCCTGGGGTGAGCTGGGGGTGGCAAGGCTTCTGAAGGGAGTGTGCGAGACAGAACGCAGGAGAATCTATGGGCAGGGTCACCTGGGCCCCTGCCTCTCGCTCTGTCACAGACAGGAGATGTAAAGGAGATCAGGCAAGAGAGAGAGCTGAGATCTGGGTCCCCATTAAGACCAGCATGGAGTACTGCACACATATGGGGGGCGTTCTAAGGGCCTGCCAAGGGTGTCGTAGCTCACTTTTCATGACTTAATTCCATGGCTCGTAAGGTTTTTAATTATTCTATTTGTAAATTGAATTTGTCAGAGTGGCAGTAAGTTAAACTTTCACCTCTACCACAGCAGCCAAGTTTCTTTTGACACAAAACACTCTTGGTAACTCCAGGCCAGACTTGAAGCTTCTGTACTATCTTGGTCACAAGGCAGCTGAGACCTCTTTCCTGTGTCAGAACGCTTGCTCTAAGTGCCTAATCAGAACCACTCAGACTGGAGCTTACAAACATCATGGCCTAAGTTCTGGAAATTGGTCCTGCAGCGATGTCTTCCGTGGCATCATGCCTTTGAGAAAAAAGACTGCACTTCTAGCAAAAAAGTATGATCACTCCTATCTTCCCTCAAATGCAAAATTTAACTCTAAATGGACCTAAAACTTAAGTGTAAGAGTTAAAACCAAAAAACACAGATTTGGCTTCTTATGGCAGTTAAAGCATAATCCACCAGAATAAATAAATTAGATTTTATCAAAATTAAAAATTTTTGGCTGGGAATTTAGCTCAAGTGGTACTGCACCTACCTTGGAAGCACAAGGGCCTGAAGGGCCTACCTTGGAAGCACAAGGGCCTTCCATCCCTGTACCACACACACACACACACACACACACACACAAAAAAAAAAAAAAAAAAGAAAGAAAGAAAGAAAATTTAAAACTTTTGTACTTCCAAGATTTTTTTTCCCCAAGATTGTTATAATAAAACTGAAAAGAGGCCAAGTGTGGTGGTGAATGCCTATAATCACAGCACTCAGGAGGTTGAAGCAGGAAGACTGCCATGAGTTCAAGATCAGCCTGGGCTACATGGTGAGTTTAAGTCCAGCCTGAACCACACAGCAAGCCCTTCTCTCACAAAGAAAAAAATCTGAAAAGATAACCCACATTTGAAGAAAATATTTGAAAATATATGTCTGACAGACATTAAGTATACAGAATGCTTAAAAGCTACCAATTAAAATATAAATAACCTGTTTAAAAATAAACAAAGGACTTGAATAGCTATTTCTCAAAAGAGGATATGCAAATAGCTAATAGACATATAAAGATACTATCACTGATTATCAGAGAAATACAAATCAAAGCTACAATGACATATCACTTTACACCAATAAGAATGGCTGAAATAAAAAAACACAGACAATAAATGTTGATGAGGACTTGAAGAACAGAGTTCTTTTATAATGCTGCTGGTGGGATTGTAAAATGGTGTAGCTACTTTGTGAAATAGCTGGTAATTCCTCAAAATGTTCAACATAGAATTACTAGTGTCACGGATGAATGTGTCACTCCAAAATTCATATGCCCACTCTACCCTTTACCTTCAATGTGATGCTATTTGGAGGTAGCATCTTTGGGAGGTAATTAGACCCCTATTAGCCCACGAGGCTGTATCAAATGGCTGAATGGGGTAATTCATAGACATGGAAAAAGGATTAGTGTTTGCCAGGAGCTAGGAGGAAGAGGAAACCAGGAGTAATTACAAAATTTCTCTTGGGAGTGACAAAAACATTCTTGGAATTAGATAGTAATGATTGTTATATAATATTATACATATGCTAAAGCTCACTGTATGTGCACTTTAAGCGATGAATGTTACAGTATATGAATTATATCTCAATTTTTAAAGTAGATCATGAAAAATAATGAGGTGAAACCATTCTAGATTCCTTATTACACCACCCCAATGGAACTAATAAAATAAATTTTAAAGCTCTGAACTTACAAGAAAAAAAAAATTGGTGTCCTAGATCAAAGCCAAAACCAAATCTGTTAAATTACATTGGAGTCCTTTCATTACTATTTTAGTGGCAGCTGTAAAAAGGGAAATGGAAAAAGAGAGGTTTGGAATTAAGGTTCAAGGAAGGCTCCCATGAACTTTACCAAAGCTCAAGGTCTCTGGTGATGTGAGGAGAGTGTTCAGTCCAGGTCTCATGTGCCTGAATGAAATCAGACACTAGCTTATATTTCTACACTTGATCTTAGCCAAAAGGCCGAGAAGCGATACTAGCTTATATTTCTAAAAGACACTAAAAACATGGTCTCAATTTATAAGGAACATATAAAATCACACCTTGTATATCATAAGCCAATGTTTTCAATATAATTATACACAATTATATTGCAGTATATTTTTTGTATTAGAAACATTAATTTGTTAAAAAGTAAAGCTTTAGAATATATGTTTTTAGAACTATTTTTATTTTTAGTTCTATTTATTCATTCAGTCATTCCTTTATTTACTTATTTAGTGGTACCGGGGATTGAACTTGGGACCTTGAGGCTGCAAGGCAAGTAACAGCACCACTGAGCTAAATCCCAGGCCATGTTCTTACTGTTTTGATAGATTCTATTCCTTAGTGCTCTCTTTAGGAAGAATAGGATTTAGGAATTACTATACCTGTCTCACAGAGTTGTGGTAAGCCATTATTATTTATATTCACCACAGTACTGGGCCTGTGTGTGCCAAAGTGAAGTGATATAAGAGTCTCATTAGTTTCTCCACTGTGGTTAGTTCTCAGAGTATAGGTATGCTATGGGCTCAAAATACACATTTATTATTTTAGAAGAATCTAAAAGTATCTTTTTACCTCCTCTCTGTAATTTACAAAAAGTAAATCTGCACTCCCTGTACCAGAGCCTTTTTTTTTCCTTCCTGTTTTATAAAATAATGTGGTGCAGCAGCGAAGAACAACCTGCCAGACTTGCTCCCTGACCCTGGCAGCAGATCCACCCTGCTGGACAGCCACTGAGCTGCTTTCAATCCCAGTCATTTCTGTCCCTCAGCTCTTGTTCCGCTCTCATGGAAAGGATGCAGCCTCTGGCTCTGGGGCAGCTACACTGAGATGAACTCCAGCACCTCTGGCTACTCCGTGGCCTCTCAACATCAGGGAGCTACAGCCCTGCCATGACTGAGGCAACGCCATTCCCCCTGGAGAAGGGGTCTCCAGAGACATGACCATTCAACACCCCTCCTTGAGCTACACGTATAGATGCACTTCCAGCAGCCAGTGTGTGCTTTGAAGACCAGGAATTTTGATTCTATAAAGAACAAGGACCGCACATGGTATCCACTGCTTTGCTAAGGTGGAGTAGGGAAATTACTCATTAACACCTTGGACAAATCTATTGATGATAAAGCACTGTATAATATATTTCTTGCTCTTTTGTAATATTATTTTATATAAGGTGGTTTGTGATGAAATGGTAGATCCCCAGGCTATGGATTTGTACATTCTGAGACAGAGCATGTGGTGGTTAACTGATTGGTAACTTGAGTGGGAACCCCCAGCTAAACTGAGTCAGCGTCGCTCTGGGGTGGAAGACCCACTTTAAGGAGGAGTGTGGTCAGAATGGTATAACAAGGAGAAGGAGAGGGAGGGTTTCAGCCACTCTTGCTTGGAGGAGGTCCCTGGTGATTGCCTTTCTGCAGAGGAGTCTGGGCTGTTCTCTCTGGAGAGCTCTGGCTGTTTCCCTTCTTTGGGTGAGCTTTAATCCTTGTCTTCATCTTGGACGCTGTCCCCTGGCCTCCAGTGCAGATCCCTCAGCCCTCTGACACAGACCCTTTAGCCTTTTGACATGGACACTTCAGCCTCTAGCACTGGTTCTTGGGCCTTCCTGGTGCAGGTCCTTTGGTCTCCTGGGTCAGACTTGCACCAGACATTGCCATGGACTCCTGGTCTTCGACCGGATCCTCTGGTCTCCAGCACACAAACAGACACCCGCGCTCTTCTACATCCAACTCTAGGAAGCACTGACTAATACAAAGCAGCTAAAAGTGCTAGTGAAAAAAAATGAGCAGGATGCTTCTAAATGGCCATAAAGCATTTGTTGGACAACTTAAATCTTGGAAAGAATGAAAAGCAGAATTTAGAGGTAGGGAAAATGAGTTTAGCAGTGTTTGCCTCATAAATTTTGGAGAAGACAGTTGGTGAGTGGGTGGTGAGTACTTTAAGGATTTCTTTGAAAATCTGGACCTGCCTCAAGTGTAAAAGTAATCACTAAAGAAAGTGGAAGACCCAAAGGATTAGGATTTGTAACCTTTGAAATGCACAAAGATGTATAGGAAGTTGTAGATAAGATGAATGGAAGGAGACTCATGGAAAACAAATTTATATTGATTAAATTTTTTAAAAAGTTGCTGGGTGTAATGATACACACCTGTAATCACAGCACTCACAGGAGGCTGAGGCAGGAGAATCACTGTAGAAGGCCAGTGTGGTCCTTTATTTATTTAGCAGTACCGGGGATCAAACCAGTGAGTTCAGGGCAGCCTGAACTACAAAGCAAGACCCTGTCTCTAGAAGAAAAGTAGAATACTAGATGGAACTTTAGCACAAATTTGACAGATGAAGCAAGACAGGATCACCAGATACATGGGTGATAACTTTTACATAAAAAATCTTGATGATGGTACTGATGATGAATGCCTTCAAAAAGTGTTTTCTATTTGGCACAATCATTTAAAAAAAGTGATGATGGAAGGTGATCACAACAAAGGGTTTGGTTTTCTCCTCCCTGAAAGCCATTAAAGCAATTAACAGAAATGAAGATAGCCTTTGCCATCAAGACATTACATGCAGCTTTATCCCAGCAAACAGCAGAGTTGTAGAAGCAGAGAATGGTAAGGTCCAAGCTGGGCCCAGCCCTGTCATGGACCCTTAACAGGCAGATCTCCTTCAGTCATTTCGTGGCAGCTAATCTGCAGGCTCAGAGCCATGCTATGTATGTCCTTCTCACCAAATTGTTCAACCAAGACTAAGACCTCACTAGACTGCTCAGGGTGCCAGACCTCGTCACTCCAAAACATGCTGTGTGTAATCTCCCCAACTTTTGAGACAAGGTCTTGCTATGCAGTTCAGGCTGACCTTGCATTTACTATGTAGCTCAGATTGGACTCAAATTCAGCAATCCTCCTGCTTCAGTCTCCCAAGTACAGGGATTACAGACATGCACACCACGCCTGGCTTGGACTGAATGTTTTTGTCTCTGTTCTGAATTCTGTTCTGAAACGTGATGGTAAAAGGATGTAGTCTTTCGGATATGATTAGGTCACAAAGGTAAAGCCCTAATTAATAGCATCAGTGTCCTTACAGGAACCACAGAATGCATACTTTACCTCTTTACCTTCTTCTAGGTGAAAACATAACAAGTCAACAGTATACAGCTCTGAAAAGACCCTCACCAGAATTCAACCAGGCTGATATTCGATTTCAGACTTTTAACCTCCATAACTGTGAGAAATAAACGTAGCTTACTTATAAGCTTCCCAGTCTATGGCATTTTGTTATAGCAGCCTGAACTAAGTCAGAAGGAGTTATAAAAATATCACTGTATAGGGCCGGGGATATAGCTCAGTGGTTCTGGCACCTGTCTTGCAAGTGCAAGGGCCCGGGATAGATCTCTGGTAACCACATACAATACTGGGTGTGGAGACTCACACCCAGCAGCAACCAGTACCACATACCACAGTGCCGGGCGTGGTGGCTCACGCCTGTAATCCCAGCACTCGGGAGGCAGAGGCAGGAGGATTGCTGTGATGTGAGTTGGAGGCTGAGCTCAGGGCCAGTCTGAACTACAAAGCGAGACCATGTCTCAAAAAAACCTTAACAAAAATATCACTGTATACACATGTAACAGAATATCAAAAAGGAATTTTCTCTGCAACATTTCAGCTAAGACTCTAAAGTGTTAGTGTAGGTACCAAGCTGGGGTCTACACTGACAAGATGATTTGAATGTAAGAAATACACAGATGATAAAAGGAGCACTTCTAAATTGTGAGGAAGCTTAAGATCCATAAAGAAATGGTAAAATCTAAGCAATGTATTAGAGCTATTACTAGGCTGCTTCCTTCTTCCTGAAAATAGGGACAGCTTAAAGATGAATATGACAACATCATAGAATGTATGTAAAACACTTTGGAGATGCATGTTTAATTCTAAAATTAGTTTTAGTAGAAAATATGTCCGTACTATTACAGCCTGTCAGAATTATATTCATTCATACATTTTGTGAGCATCAATTAATATCTAGGCAAGGTTTCTCTTGTCACAGGTGCATGTTCAGGCAGAGGCACACGTGTCTGGGAATAAGGTTCCCTGAACAGTGAGCTGGGAGAGGAATAGCCTCTCAGCCACTCCGTTTAAAGTAAAGTAATGTAACTTAGTTCTTCAGCATTCTTGTTATACAAGAATGTTGCATACTGAGTGGCTTTTAAATGACAAAAATTTCCCATAATTCTAGAGGCTAGGAAGTCTGAGATCAAGGTTCTGGCAGATCTGGTGCCTGCGAAAGCCCATCTCCCATCATTTTTTCATTGAGTCCTTGTGGGGTGGAAAAAACCAACTTTAGCTTTCTGGGGTCTATTTCATAAGCACAATAATCCCATTCATGAGGACTACATCCTCATACGCCAATAACCTCCCAAAGGCCCCATTTTGTAACACCATCTCATCATGGGGTAGATTTTCACTAGGAACTGGGGAAGGGACAAACATTTCTTCTATACCATCATAGTCAATATTCAGAGTTGTGCAAAATTATATGTGTTTTACAGAAATGGTATGTTTGAGTCCAAAACACGTTTGACTTTCCATTGATTTGAGGTGTGCCGAATATCACACTGTCCTTAGTTGACGCATTAGAGGCACAGCTCAAACCTTCAGGCAGGAACCTACATGGCAGTTACTTCAGCACAAGATTTTGTAACTCAGCACACACATCAGTCTCCAGATTGTAGCTGTCATCAGTCTCAGTCTAAACCACAGTTTAACTGCTTTAGTTGATTGCAAACATATTTGGAATTAAGGTGTAGAAGAAGAGATAAGAGAGATCTAATCTGAACACAAAAGAAAAACACACACACACACTCATTATTCTGTGCTTGATTCTGTGCCCCCTCATTATGAGGAGCTTTTACACGGTGTGCAGATCTAGCCTAACCAGGCACCAGAGGTAGGATCGTCCTGCAATCTTAGGAACCCTTATGAGCAGCGGTGAGGTTGCATCCCAGCCCACAGGCACAGTCTGGCACTCCACCAGGGAGACCAGCGGCTGTGCCCTCCTCCTGTGCACGAGGTCAGGAGCTTCTGCTAGCTGTCCCCTTCCTTGCCAGGAAGGAAATGGTGCCCAGGCAAATCCCTTCCAAATGACTGCAGCTTCCTGAGAGGGTGAAAAGTCCTTTTTATGGCTTGAGATCCTTCAGATAGGAAGAAAATCTTCACACCATCTCTGATGAACCCCACAAAAACAATTCCTTCTCAGCACAGAAGAGGGACTTTGGAGGCACAGAGAGAGACTTTGGAAGAACCTGAATAAAAAATCATTTCCCCATAGGGCAAGAACAAAGGAAGGTGGGAGCACAAGAGGACTCTTGCCCCACCCACAAACACATACACTCCCATAGGCATCTTTTATTTTTTGGCTCTTTGGTTACACCTTAACTCACTAGAGATGACTGAGGAAAAGAAATGATTTGCTAGGGATTTTAAAAGCCTTAAATAAATGAAACTTTCAAGGGTGACTGAGAAATACAATTAATGTTTTTATTTTTTAAAAATTTATTATAGCCAGGAGTTTAGCTCAAGTGATAACGCGCCTACCTTGGGAACACAAGGTCCAAAGTTTGATCCCTGGTACCACAAAAAAAAAAAAACTTATGGTAGTAAAAGACACATTGCCAAGAATGATAGTGCCTTCCTTGCAAGCACAAAGTTCCTAGTTCGATCCCTGGTAGCCACATACAACAATGCTGGGCGGGTGGTGATTCACGTTCACCAGCAATCAGTACCACATACCACACTGCCAGATGTGGTGGCTCATGCCTGTAATCCCAGCACTCAGGAGGCAGAGGCAGGAGGATTGCTGTGTTCAAGGCTGAGTTCAGGACCAGCCTGAACTACAAAAGCAAGACCCTGTCTCAAAAAACTAAAAATAAATAAATAAACAAATAAATAATGATGAGACAAGTGTGTCTGAAGCTGCAGAGTATTTTTAATATTTTGAGGGGGTTTAGTGCCAATGTATCTTTTACTGTAAGTTTTTGAAAATTTAAACAGCTGTAGTTTTCAATCCTATCTCACAGTTTGAGATAACCTGAGGTAACTCATTAACTATAAGATGAAAATCAACCTTAATTTGTTCCCTGAAGCAGAGGACCATGACATTTTAGTTCCTGGAATTACAGCACAACTGTCCCCAGGAAAAACCCTTTACATGAATATTCACGACCTACTGAAAGCACAAAGCAAACAAAATTTGCTTCTGCCTCTCACCCTCTCTTCCTGCACTGCAGTTCTTCAGTAAAATGAAAATAGGGTGAAACAATAATTAGAACAATGTCATTTTTGTGACTTTGGGATTACAAGAAGACCAATAAAAAAATAAATCACCAGAACAGCTGAACTCCTGTTGATGAAGAAATGCTGGCTCCACTGTAATTACGCCTTTAGTTCTCCATGTCAGGGGGCCTTCCTCCCTCAGTATCTTTCCCCTGCACTTTCCCAAATGCTTATGGTAGGTAGTATTCTAAGTGCCTGCATGTAATGAACACGCTTAATCCTCACAGCAAAATGAGGCAGATGAGTGCTCCAAATCACACAAATACTGGGTGGCAGGGATTGGATTTGAACCACAGCAGATGTGACTTCAGAATCTATGTTTTTAACCAACGCACTACACTTTCTGCCTTTTAAAAGGTGCTTGTGGTTTGCATGACAGACTGGCTTCACTTTATGTGCTTTGTTGACTGTTCCTGAAAAATTCACAAAGCCCTCAGCAACCACTCCCTAAAAATTACAAAAAGAATATCATTCAATTAAATCTGTAAGCTAACCCATTTTTAAGGGTGATTCGTGGGAGAGATTTACTAAATGACTTAATAAATTTGACAAACAATCAACAGGGAATAAAAAAAATTCCACTTCAAGTTTCCCATGAATTAATCACAGATAAGCCCGTTGCTGCATCATTCTTTACTGTGATAGCCTCCAGGAAATCCAACCGGATTCTGACTCAAAGTGTATGTATAAATTCAGTGCTTAAAACGCACTTTCATTGTTAGATCTGACAGCATAACTGCAAAAGAGGACAGCTGGGAAGACCTTAGAGTTTATTAATTTATTTTCCTTAAGTAATACTGTCCAAGAAAGATGAGGGAGATGCCCTAGGTCCTATGATCATTCAGTGGAAGAAACATCACAGGATCAAACCCACAAGCTTCCAGTGTCTGACAGCTTTTTCTACTTTGTCACACTGCTCATCCTAAGTGTGTAACAAATTTGTACAGAAGGTAACACATTGCCATTCCCTGGGGAAAAGAGACTCCCCTGTGCTCAAATTAACATAATTATACTTCACTGCTTTATCTTTGGAAATATACTTGATCTAACTGGCATCTGAGTTCAGTGGCACCTACCTATTCTTCATGGAGAGAAGCAGACAGGTAACATCATAAAACAGAAAACACGAGGAAGTCACAAGTCTGGTAAGTGAAAAATGTATTTCCTTTGATCTTACTTTACATGAGTACTTATTTCCTATTATTCTATTATATTTCACCATCCAGCATCCGCTCCCAGTAGAAATCAATGGTGATCTCTCTGAAAACCATTAGGCAATGTTTTGTTACCTACAAAAGAAGGAATGTGTCTCTCTTCAGAATGTCAGGTCCTTGTTCTCTTCTCTGGCCATGAACTTAAGACCTCTGTCATCGGCCTGCCTCTTTTCTCTCTCTGCCAGTCCATCTAAGAAAAATTATTTGATTGTTCTTTCTAAATAAAAAAATTGTACCCTGGCATTGGTATCTCAAAAATCTTCCTCTTCAGGACAAAGCCCACACTCTCAAAGTCCCGGACAGGATGGCAGTCTCCATCTTCCTGGGAATCGTGCCTTTGGGTGTTTGCACAAACCATCCACTCTGACCAAACTCGTACGTTCTGCTTTCCCCCCACACACAACACGCCTGCCCGGCTCTCTGTCTTTGCCCATGGGCTTTTCTCTCCCAGAATGTCAGCTCCCCTGCCAGGGCCAACCCAACTGATTCGCACAGCAGAGTCCAGCCCAGGCCTCCCACACAACCACAGTGCACCGAAATCCTTCTCTCAGAGCATTCATTACAGGTAACACTGACGTCATGTTTCCTGTTCACTTGAAGTTTCATTTTCTCTCCCTTCATATTCAGTTTTTAAACTCCTTGAGAGCAGAAAACATTTCTTAGATTAAAATATTTCCTGTGTAAATATATGAAGACCTAAATTACCAGCAGAGTTGATGATTTGTCTCTACCCCTAATTGTCCCTAAAGAAATAGCATTTAAAATCCTTGGGATGATCTTGTATAATTATTCTAAAAATCTAAAAAACAATCTAAAAACTAATTCATGGTTAAGTTAAAAGATAATCTGTTACACAGTATTTATTAATAGATTAAGAGAATTAAACAAATAAGAACAATGAACTTTTTTTTAACTTGCCCAAGATTATCCCAACATTAATGAAAAAAGGAAATAAAAATATAAATGGAGGGCTAAAACCATATATTTAAATGTTTTAAAGTTATGAAGATTGGCATTAAGGCAGGCTGAAGCAGGAGGACTGCAAGTTCAAGTCCTACTTGAACAACTTAATAAAAAATGTAAAAGGGACTGGTGATATAACTCAGTGAAACAGCCTTGAGTTCAATCTTTATTACCAAGAAAAAAACCCACATTTTTTTAGTTTACATCAATTATAAGAAGCTTTTTCTTAAACAGAAGAAGAGAAACACTATGATGCTAAAAATCTACAAACCATTATACATTATAATAATATGTAAGACAGTTATATTAAAAGCACTGGCAAGGATATAATAATCACAATTAACAATATCTGAATATATAATTTTTCAGAAAATGACCACAGATACACAGCAAAATCCACTTTTGTGTTTTTCAATGCTACTCCAAGTTAGCTTCTGGGTCACAGTCTAGTTTGGCAAATGTGATCACTCTTCACTCTTTCTAATCGAGTGCTGCTTGTTTTATAAAGATATTATCATGAATCCACTCTTCGTGTGTTGGAATCCTCAGAGAATGAGCAAAAGCATGTTTATCTCTCAGTGTACCTAGGACAAGTCTATTTCCGGGTTGGTAGAGGAGATGATAACAGACCAACCTGTATTTAAAAATTACACATCCAGAAAACTATTTTACATTCCATAGAAGTTAAAAGAAAAAGTAGAGAAAGAAAACTCATTCTTAACCGACAGTTTACAGTCAGCACTTGGAGCAAAGAAGGAATCCAGGAAAGAAAGAGCAAACAAGTGGCCAGTAACATTACTGGAATACAGAGTGACACTGGCCACCATGTGTATTTTTTCCCTACGGTTCCTTCTTAATTCATTCACTGTGCTGTACCCACCACCTGGTTCCCTCTTTCCTCACTCTTGTTTGTGCCTTTATTGTCCCAATGACAGTGTTAAGAATCATTCATCCTTGCGGGAACATCATCTCCTTCCTGCTATTTCCTTCTTCTGGTATGTCTTTCTTAATGATATTGCAAATATCATTCATTCATTCATTCATTTTTTAACTTTTGAAACAATCTTCCTATATAGTACAGGCTGGTCTTAAATTCATGGCAATCCTGCCTCAGCTTCCTGAGCACTGGAATTACAGGCATGCAGCACCACACCCAGCGTAAATGTCCCTTTTTAAACACATAAGCGTACCAGTGACTCATGTGCTTCATGAATCAGTGTTTTTCACCTTTTATTTTCCTTGACAGTGTGATTATTAACATAACTTTCATGTAGTTGAAAACCCAGCACAGGCAATAATGATGAAACTCACTGGCCAGATTTAAATGATTTGAAAGCAGTCAATCTTCATTGTGAAGATTGCTAAGTGGAAAATATATTATTTTTGATTCTTATATGAATATTTGCTTCCTATTGTAGGGGCAGATCAGAGGGATTAAAAAACCCAGAGCAAAGCACGGATGACAAACAATGACAAACAACTGTACAATCATCACATTTATCTGTATATGATATGCTTTTTTAAAAAAATGTACCTTCCTGGGGCCAGGGATTTAGCTCAGTGGTTCCAGTGCCTGTCTTGCGAGTGCAAAGTCTCAAGTTCAATCCCCGGACAGCACATACCATGATGCCGGACATGGTCACTCACCCTATCAGCAATCAGCACCACACACGACAGTGCCAGATGTGGTGGCCCACGCCTGTAATCCCAGAACTCAGGAGGCAGAGGCAGGAGGATTTCTGTGAGTTCAAGGATCGCCAGTGCTACACAGTGAGCTCAGGGCCAGCCTGAACTACAAAAGGGAGACCTTATCTCAAAAAAAAAACAAACAAAAGTATCCTACTATATCCCATTGTTACCGCATGCTGACATATCTCCTTCCCAGAAACAAAGACTAAGCCTCTGTGGCCAGGCTCACACCAAGCAACATTGTGCCCATCTGTATGGGCACATCTCATGTTCATCAGGCATCCCAAGCGGATGCCCCCTATCTTGTGGCACCACTCTGCTACTCAGACGGCTTCTCTTCTGCCTTCTCCGCATTTGCCACACTTTAGATAAGCTTTTGCTTTGTACTACATCAGTCCTGAGTCCCCCATTTTCCACTAAGAGACCGATTTCTTCTTTTTTTTTTTTTTTTCTTTTTTTTAACCGGACTCAGGGTAAGGGCTCAGGGTACCCTAATACCCCTCAGTAATCCCCTGCTGGACACAACACTACTATTTTATTACATTTCATCATCTAACATTTGCTCTTGCTGTAAATCATGGGTGGGGAAAAAGGGAGGAAAATCAAACATTTATCCTGCTTTTCTTTTGAATTGTTTTTCAGGATAACAAAATCACCACTGAAGGATATTTCTTCTACAAGAAAAATCCCAGTCAACAATGGTGGCCAAAATGAGTCAATAGATGTAGGCAAAAAGGACCAAGGCTTCTGTAACTAACAGGTAAAAACTTTTACAGGAAGAGATTGAAAAGATAATATCGACTATCAACTATCATAGCATGAAACAGACTGCTAAGTGCTTCACGATGTGTACAATGCACCATATGAAAAACACTGCTGACAAAATAACTGAATCAAGAGCCAAAGACGAGTTTACTATAAATACTGAGGATGGAGGAAAGCTTAAGGACACCATGAGGATAAAGCCATTCATATACAGAAATTCCATACAATGACCCAAAGTCCTCAATAATAAGTTGCAAGAAAAAAAAAGAATAAGGAGGAATTCCTACAAATTAATAAGAGGTATAAGGTACATATTAACCAAAAAGATGCAGCCTTGGTTTTACTCCTGACTCAAACAAACCAACTGCAAAAATACCTTCAAGACAATGAGAGAAATTAGAGCAATGACTGGATATTTATAATATTAATTATCAATAATTTTTTTAGAGTCAAGCATGGTGCAAGTGTATAATCTTAGCCCTGTGGGAAGATGAGACAGGAATATCACACATTTCAGCCCAACTTGGGCAACCTAGCAGCTCAAGTATCCATACCTCAAACAAAGAGGTGGGATGTGGCTCAGTGCTAAGGCCTTGGGCTTGACACCCAGTACTGCAAAGCAAACAAAAAACATCTTTGGTACAGTAACAGTGCTGTAGTTGTGTCTTTTAAAAATGTATATATACATACATCAATACCTTTCATTAAATACATATGGAAGAAATTATATATATGAATGGCTTTTTAGTTTAGTGGGCTTTATTTTTCAATTATTTATTATTTAGTAATGCCGGGGATTGAACATAAACAAGCTCTCTACCACTGAGCTATGTGCCATTTTAGTCCTTATTTTGTAGACCAATTTTAGATTTACAGAAACACTGAGACAACAGTATAGAAATTTCCCATAGACACCATATCCAGGATTTCCTTCTATTAGCATCTTACTCAACTATGGTACATTTGTTACAAGGAATGAATCAATATTGATATACTACCATTAAGTAAAGTGCATACTTTGTCAGTCTACCTAATATTCTTTTTCTGTTCCAGGATCTAACCAGCACAGACAACATTAAATCCAGTTATCATGTGTTAGGCTCCTGTTGGTTGCAATAGTTTCTTAAACTTATGTTAATTTTGACCCTAACAGTTTTGAAGAATATTGGTCACAATACTGGTTTTTCTAATTTTGTAGGAAAAAGCCTCTTTAGAATGTGTGTGGTTAGACTGGGGTTATGAGTTTTGGGGCAGAAGACCAGAGAAGTCAGTATGGGTATTTATCACATTCTGTCAAGGGCAGCTTGTATCAAAGTGACCTATCACTGTTGACACTGATGTTGAGCACCTCTCTGAGACTGTATTTGTCAGGTTTTGCTACTGCAAAATCATTCTTTTATCTTGCTTCCACATTTGTACTCTTTGGAAGGAATTAGTTATTGAGAAGTTTTATGCTCCCCCTACTAAAGGGTAGAGTATTTATACAAACTATCTGGGATTCTTCTGCATGGGAGATTTGTCTCATCTTTCCCATTAATCTATTTATTCAATGATTTCTTTATATCGGTATAGACTCAAGAATCTTTGTTATACACTTTAAAATATAATGCTTATTTTTTACTCAACTTCTTTTAACTTTGGCCCATCAGAATTTTTTCAGCTAGCTTCTGTTCTTTCTGCCATGTCCTCATCATTATTATGTTTTCCTGTGTGCTTAGGCTTTCCCCCTGTGGGGCCGGAGATGGAAGCAAGGCCCTCATGCATGCTAGACAAACACTCCCTCACTGAGCAACACCTCCTGCCTGGCACTTTTTTACTCCAATCTCATCTTAAATATTTCATGTTCCAGTTTTAAAATCAGCCAATTTCCACACAAGGAATCCAGGTTTTTTTTCATAGGAGGTTAGTATCTGGGGTCGAGCTATACGCATTGTCACTGGAATGTCATGCTTCTAGAACCTCTCAGCTGACGGAGCAAGACTAACCACTATAAATACAAATATGGTTACATATTTCTGTATGAAACTGTTTGTACCTGTAAGGTACACATGAGTTCATTCTGATGTGGGGGTTGGCCTTTAACTTGAAATACTGTATGTGTCTGTATGTGTGTGCGTTTCAATTGTGTGATTGTGGAATGGGAAGAGTTGGGAAAGGACAGAAGGAAATAACACTGCCCAGAAGCTGGCAACTGTTGAAACTGGATGATATGTAAACAGAAGTGTGAAAACAGGATAGTTCATAATTCTGAACTATGAACCATATGAATTCATAATTCATACTTCTGTGTATGATTCAATGTTTCCATAGTAAAGAAATAATTTTAATGATAGTAGTTAGATTTGAGGAGGGTATCTTTGTCCCTACTCTAAGCCCATTTTACTTTTTCTTTATTGAATATTCTAATGAGCCCTGTTAGCTGATTTTCAAGTAAATTACTGAAAATATCAAATTTTTAAAGGTGCACACACACAGACAAAATATTAAAATCATAGGACAAAGGAAGATTCTAGGGGAAAAAAAACTATTGAAAAATAATACAGGAATGATAACTGACCACAATGGTCACAGAACATATACTTTAAGGCTGGGATAAGTTGGGGAGAAGAGTGCTTAGCATGCAGACAGCCCTAGGTTCAATCCTGAGCACCACACAAGTACTGCAAGTACAGCATGTGCTCAGGCTGATTCCATTTGGTGATCTTCAATAACACAGATTGACTCCACAAGGCAGGAAGCCCAGTTTAGGTAGAGAGTCAAGAGTTTCAGGATTCTTTATTTCCTTTGGAGACAGGGTCTGACCTTAAACCTGATCTTCCTGCCTCAGTCTCCTGAGGACTGGGATTACAGGTGTGTGCCATCATGCCTGGCTCAGAATTCTTTATTGAGCCTGGTAACTCACATAACTTAGAGTCTAAGCCCTTGCTTTCCTTGTTTGCAAAGCAGTGATAATGATACCCAACTTAGGCACTCAAGGATGGGTTAATTAATGATTGCACAGGCAAAGTATCAGGAGGCCTTGTGGCACAGGCAGGTAACACAGACCTTTAGAAGTGCTGTCTTAATTATACTGTGTGATAGCTAGCACAACAGTGCAAATCACGTGGAGGAAGGTGGTCCAGGCAGATGTGCTTAATTTCGTTTTTATGATTACACACCTGCTTTTCTGCTCCTGCTCTAAACTCCTCTTTACAACAGCGCACGAGTATTTTATTTGTATTTCTTCAGTGACTTCCCTGAAGGAAATATAAACCACGAGTCATTCTGAATTCTTCTGGGTGTGTCACACTGTTGTGTTTACCAGGCTGATGTGGGACAGAGAAGCAAGTGCACCCTGCCCTTGGGGGCGGGGAAGAGGGAAGCTCGCTGTCCCCAGAAAAGGTCAGGATCAGCCCGGCAGCCTGAGTGCTCAGCAGGTCCTGGCTCTTCCTTCCCCAACCGACCTGTCTCCCATAGGTGGGGTAGACTGTGGGATAGTTGCCAAAGATATTGTTGGTCACAAAGGTGGTTCCTAACAATAAGTATTTTCTACTGTGTAAGACATTTATAAGAAAAGATTCTTTCCCATTCTTGGAAATGAATGAAAATATTATAACTTAAAGGAACAAAGCTGGTTTTAGACTTGACTACTTAAAAAACTATGCAAGGTTAGTTACAAAACTGCAGAAAGAGAAGAGGCATCCTCTACTTGCTATGTCATCTTGAAATAAACCTTAAACTTCTGCATGCCAACTAAATATTAAGTAGCCTTTGAGAAATAAAATAATCAAGGAAATTAAGTTTAAAATAAAATAAACATTCATTCTAGAAATATTTCCTGGGTACTTACTATATGCTAGACATCTGGAAACAGAGGAGAACAAGAGACTAAAGTTTGTTTCATGAAGCTTATGTTGCAGGAGAGGAAAGAGGCAATCAAACATGCAGGGAATTATAGTAAAATGTACTCTGCAGATAATGCATATAGGCTGTGGTAATAGTGTCTGGGCAGCCTTGTGCAGAAGTGACCTTTGAACTAAGGTGTGAAGGAATAGACATCATTCTACCCCTGGACAGGGCAACTGCGGCCCAAGCCAAGCTAAAAGGTAATGATGCTACATTCACCAGGCAAGGAGCACAGGTAACTACTCTAGTGTGCTGGGGACAATGTGAGCAGGTGAATAGTGGGAGAAGGGTAGTCAGTTAGACAGATGCAAAACCAGTTCATAAAGGGTCTATAAACTCAATAAAAACTGGAGATTTAAAAGTTGAAGAATAGAATCTGATTTATATATAAAAGATAAATCTTACTTCTCCACAAGGAAAGAATTGTAAGAGTAAGAGGACAAACCAGGGGCTCCTCACTTTGTGACATACACCTATAATCCTAGTTCTGGGAGGCTACCACAGGGAAATCTTGAATTCAAGCCCAGCCTGGCAATTTAGTGATTTAGCGAGACACTGTGACCAAAAAAAAAAGAGGGGGCATTGGGGATGTATCTCTGGGTTCAATCAAAGGCCTTGGGTTCAATTCCCAGTATTGCAAAACAAACAAGGGCAGAAAAATCAATTAGCAGACTATTATAAAATAGAGGTATTTTCTTAGTCCTAGGATAACTACTTGTTCATTCTTGGGAAAATCAATGACAAAGGACCACTTCATATGCATCATTTGATATGTCATATCTACCATATGCTGGGGGAATAAAAACATATTACATTTTTGTAGGTTGGCAAATTATTAGAGCATGCTGACTAAAAAGGCTGTTGGGGCCAAACATCACTTTGCACATATGTGGACCATGGATTTATGGCACTTAACAACTTCTGGCTATTTTAGCAGCCATCATACTTTAGTCAGTACTTTCTCCAAAATCACACTTTCCTGAATCATCAATTCTCCCTCACACCCACTTGTCGGCAGTAATTTTTTCTCTACAAAGAGAAATAACTTGTCAGCACTAATTTCTTGTGCTAACCCCATATTTTGTTACTTCTTAGTCTGACAAGGAGTGTCTCTCCTGCTCTCCAATTGGCAGTCCACTTGTGCTCAATGTCCTCCTCTCAGTGTGCACCTTCCAAATTATTCCTCCACTCTGAAGCATTTTTAGTATTTTGCCTTTTCATCTTTTTTGATTCTAAAACTATCTAGTCTGCCCCATTTTTACCAGTCGTCCTTCTCTTAAATGTACTACCCCTTTGATAACCATTAACCTTCCCCTCCTGGGCTTTGTTTTCTTCAACTTGTTTCTTTTCAAGCTGAATCATTCAAAGTTTCCCACAATTTATCCAACACTAACAAATGACCTGATGATCTTTGGTTCTACAGGATTCTATGAGATGCCTCAATGCCATTCCTGATCTCAACTTAATATAGAGCTAAAAGTCCTCATGAAAAAAGCTGGTTGGGGCCAGAAATACTTTAAAGAATCATCAGATTCTGAAAAGATAACATCTGCAAATAACAGAATGTACATTAGTGTTTTAGTCACAAAAATGTGCAGCTATTTACTCTGAGATAATAAACTGCTTCATATCAGTTCAGATCAGATTTTCTTGCCAAATGAGGTTTGATGTTAATTTAATCAACAACAACAAAAAAATACCCCACAAAAGAAAAAATCTTGAAAAGTCTTCAGCTTCTTATTTGTTCTGATGATACTTCAAATCCATTCCTTGCCTACTGGCTTTCTCCCTTCCTCTTGCTCCTAAAACTTTCTATCTAGGTTTCAAAACTGTACTTCAAAGTCAGCATTTTCTAAAACAAAACCAACAGAATTCTCCTTGCAAGTGAGTTCTCTCACCTCACTCTTCTCCTATCTTGACTCCTGGTGCTTCCGGCCAAACCCAAGACCTTGCCCAAACCTGACCCCTTGCCAGGTGAGAGCTCCACCACAGTCGCACCCAAAAATCTCTTTCTGAAGGATTTCCTCTGCTTCCTAAAATCTTAAACTCTTCTTGTCCCACCCACATTTCCTTGCATGATACATCTATCATCCAGCCTCTCAAATGCCTCCCGTTGCGCAGCCTCTGCCACAACTCAGGCCCACGCTGCGTTAGCAGCCCCTCGGCCATTTCCATCTCCATTTGCTTTCCAACTTTTTATTTCCCTACATCCAATTCTTTAATCATACCAAGAGGAGAAATGACACTGTCTCTGAAATATTTCATTTCTCATGAAGCATCTATCTTTGCTCAAGATCTTAACTTTTTTTTTTTTTGCCTAAGCTGAAAGGTCAGACTCTTACCTTGACACCCCTGAAAAGAAAAAACTAACTACTTCCTAAGGTGTCCCTTCCTAAGGTGTCCCTTTCTGTGTCCCCTTGTCTAGCCAAACATATTCTACTTTTGTTAAGCTGTTCTCTTAGATTCAACTGGCACATGATTCTCAGGCTTTTCCTAATTGCAAGCAAGAGCACTGTAGTATTAAATGTAATTAATATATCTTTACAAAAAAATTTTTTTTGCAGTACCAGGGATCAAACTCATAACCTTACACTTGCCAGGCAGACAGTGGCAACCTTGAGCTAAATCCCTGGCTGTAGTGTACCTTATTTTTAAATCTTAAATAAAACTACTTTGTTCTTTCTTACAGGCTAAATTGGTAATTTACGTAACTGAATTAGTCAGTATAGTTTACAGCAATTCTCTGCCATTTTTTCTGAAAGAAAAAACTCCCAAGGTATCTCATTAACAAGTATGAGATTAATAAATAATAATAGCACATGTATCAAACAGGGAACAAAGGATAGGGCCCTGGAAGAATGTTCGCATTAAATTTGCAGATGCACAAGGGGCTTTCAGTGAGCTCTGAAGGATGCTGAGCACGTGGATATTTCAACACCTTTCTCTATTTCATGTACTTTGATCTGGTGCTTCTTTTCTCTTCTCCTATAATCTACCCACTAATTCCTTGACTGCTAAAACTGCTATCAAAGTACATGTGGCTTCATTGAGAACTCTGAATAAATGCTAATGAATATTTACTCATAACCTTGAAAATATGTGCTATTTTAAAAATCTATTTATTTATTTATTTTTGGTTTTTTGAGACAGGGTCTCACTACGTGTTCAGACTGACCTTAAACTCACTATGTACCCTAGACTGACCTCAAGCTCACAGTGATCCTTCTCTCAGCCTCCCAAGTTTTAGGATTACAGCCATGCACCACCATGTATTTGCTATTTTAATATCTTTATTTTAAATAAGGCAAAAAAGAGCTAATTGCAAGATCAATTAGCAACTTAGGAAGGTCAAGATAATTTGTTCTCCCTAATGTCATTCTATTTAGTGATTTACAATTGACTGGTTTCACAAATCTAGACATTTGATATTGTTAATGTATAGATAAAAAGGAAATATAAAATAATTCACTAAATTTAAGAATAATTCTACAAAATAAAAATAATCCATTAGAGACAGGTAGTTTATTAAAGCTTAGAACAGTATTTGTGGAATATAATAGACAAATTAGCTTGATAAAAACAGAGCAAAAAATATCCACACTGAGGTGAGGTGAGATATAAAAAGCAAGTAATGATAGTAATGTGCTAAAATTTCTTTTAAAATGTATTCTGAAAACAATATTAAGGAAACTATTTTATAATATCACAAATACTGGCGGTAGAAGTTATAATCTAGGTACATATTTTATTCAGAGGAAATTACACAGATCCAGCCACACACTGGAAGAGAAACAAGAGCTTTTCCTGGAGCTCTGCAGGCATGCCAGGCAGCTCACACGCCTGGGCTCCCCTTGACCAGCGTTTACTTTCCTCCCGTTCTAGTCTGAGGCACCTCACGGAGGCCTAAGGCTCCCCACAGCACCATCGTCTCTGTCTCTCATTTCTGCTGTACAGACACAAAGGCCAATGCCCAGAAAAGATAAATAACTTAACCTAAGATTACACATATGGTCTAGAGAAGAGAAGAAATGAGGACTATAGTCCACAGAGGAGCCAAAACCAGAGCTCTGGCCATTAGCTACAATCAACACTTCCTAAGTCATTTCCAGTCATTGAACTTGCCTGTATTGAGTGTCTTCTACAATGCAACATACTGTATTAGAATTGAATAAGATATGAGTACCCTGCTCTCAAGAAACCAACTGTCTATGGGCAAGAGATATAATTTCTAAATAATAATATGGAGAAGTTTCTTGGATATTACAAAACTCTATGAGAATATGAGACATTAGATAAGAGCAACCGCACAAATAAGATAATATTTAATTAAAATTTTAAAGATAAACAGATGTTCAGATAAGCACAGCTTTAAAATAAAATAGAAAATCAAAGAAGATACTTTGAAAGTATTTTATTGTTATAATGTATGTTGTCATTTTGTAGAATATCTGAAAAAAGTTCAATATTTTGAATTAACATATATATTATAATGAATTATTAAATTTCCTGAACTCCTGGAAATTAACTCTTGTAAGAAGTATTACTGTAAAAGTTAGACAAAGGTGATAAGAATACAAAGGCACTAGTTTGAAAGACATAGTCATTAACAGGGAGATATTTTAGAGGTTCAAGTTAGCCATAAAGTGGTAGGCTTATAATGTCAGCACTCATGGAGGTTGAGGCAGGGGGCTTATATGTTAGTCTAGCCTGACCTGAGCAATGTAGTGATTTAGCAAGATCCTATCTAAAAAAAAATTGAAGAGCTGGGGATGTAGTTTAGAGTGAAGCTCTAGGTTTAGAGAAAAAGTTAGAAGTTTCAGTGTTAATGTCAAAAAAGCCTTAATTTCTCACTTTGTAACTTAGGCAACCTTCATTATAAGTTATAATTCAGAAAATAGAAAAATGGTCCTCATAACCTAGAGATTTTGCTGAGTTCACCTTGGCGAATAGTATGTTAACTCTCAAATTTCCGAAGTCTTCCTTTAAAAACAAGCATGGCATTAAGTTTCAGTGGTGGCAAACTTAAGGCACGTGTGCTGTTTTTCCTTTAAGAGAAAAGATGTTAATGTACAAGTTGTTTTTTCTAAATGAAAACCTCAGTATTCGGGTTTAGATGCAATGTTGGTAATCAGGGATAAGTGGGTTCTGTGTTGCAGTTATGCATTCCTCTCTAAAGGTTTCCCACCACTGGGTTAGATGACCTGATATGTACAGAGAAGACCCATATGGCCTGGTAACTCATTTGCTCTTGTCAGGATCAGAGGAGCTCTCATAATCACAAATTTTCACAAAGGCTATACAAATTTAAATTAGAGTTATCTGCTAGTTATCCAGGAGTACATTTTAGCATACCCCACACTGTTCTTCTGGATATTTCCTTCCATGTTTCTGGTTGGAAATCATTAAAAATATCCTGCTTGTTGATAATTAACCAATAGTTAGCAAAGGACATGAACTTTTGGCCTTTCTATAAATGGTATTTGACTAAAGCTTCCAAAACAGTCATTAGGCACAATGGCATAGAGAAATCAAAGCTCTCCTAAGAAAAAACGACAGTAAAATCAGTGGTCATGGGAATAAAAAGAATAATTAAAATACCAAATCCCTTGAATGCAAGAAACAACTAAAAGGGTCCATTTGATTGATGTGGTAAGTGAACTGCCAACATCAAATATTTTATGTGATCTTCAACTATCACTTCAACACTTAGATGGCTTTCAAAAGTATGCTTTTGCGCTTATGTATATAGATATGCACATATATATATACTCACACACATACATAAGTCTATATACACATATATTTTAAAAAATCAATATTATTTTATTGAATTAGGAGTTAGGTTCTAGTCAATGCTATGAGAAGAAAAAAAGAGAATATATCAGATGTTTACAGAGTATGCTTTTTTCCTAAAGTACACTACAAAGTGAAGTCGATAACGTTCTACACTATCCATCCAATAGCTTCAAAGTTATCATAAACAGAACACAGCAAATGTATAGCATTACAGGTGAAGAAGAAAGAGTAAGAGGCAAAGGTGAGTTCAGGCTGCTGGTGAGGGCTTCCTTACATTTCAGAGGAGTACAGAACATTTACTACTAAACAAAACTGAGTTTACAGAAAGGGACTGTGAATAACTATTAGGCCAAAGATCCTGAGGCACCTCTCAATTTTATAATCTATCAAAGCTGGTATAAAAAAGACAATTCTAAGCTGCTGATTCAGAATCTGAAATGAATTCTTCTGTTTCTCAAAGTATCTTTATATGATTTATTATGGTACTATCTGATTCAAATAAGAACTTGGTATATTGCAAATAAGTCCAGCACGAAGGAAAGTGGCTTTTGAGAAAATATAAAGTAGCTTTTTTTCCCCTATCACTAGAAGTTCTGAAAAGCTTAATAGAGATAGGGCTTAGTCTCAGGGAACAATATCCAGCAAGAACTAGATTCACTGACATTTATTCAGCTAATTAAGTCCTAAGAAACTGAAAAAAAAAATTGTTTAATACAGAGAGACAGGGAGAGCAGAGAAGGGGAAGACAGGAGGGAGAAAAAGGGAAACGGGAGAGAGAGAATGAACATGAATGAATGAGTGTCTGAATGAATACAGTTAAATGAATATGTTAACAGATAGTGGCCAGGATACTTTCAAATACATGAGACTGAAATATTTAGCTGTCCATAATAATAACAGATATCAAGTCACAACAACACATCTCACACTTAAACATTATTCAAAAGATATTGGGGAAAAAAATCAGTGACTCAGAAAGATTTCCTTAGTAAAGGCTTACCTCAAGATCCCGATCATAGCACCTGTTTCTGGAATGTTCATACCTATTCCAGGAGTCAGGGTACCTATTCCGAGAGTCAACACTTCTGCTGCGATTGTTGGCGCACCCATTAGATCTGCCGCAGCCACACCCACAGCAGGTTCGACCCCCCATTGAACCGCTGGATTGGATCAGCCTTCAGATTTTCTCCCAAGGATGACAGTAAGTATTACGGGATGGATGTAATGTCTCCAGCTACGTATGCAGCAGGATATCCTTTCTATAGTCCCAAAGGCAGTTAGGAGATAGCAGTGGTCTTTGTTCTTCACAAAAGAAAGGATCTCCAATAGGGATTTATGATAAAAACAAATATTCTAATATGATTAGTAAAAACCCTTCATAGATTCAAAAGATGACAAACCCAAACTTTTCATCTTTCTAGCCAAAATGATATGATCCTCTCTCAATGGCCTCAGGAAAACAAATGAGCATCACTGGCCAGTGACTCCTCTTTATGATGGAGATGATGTCACCAGAGCTTTAATTTTCTCCCGAGTGTCATTAGCCAGTAGGAATTCAGCTTGACATTTAAGGATGTCAGAGAACAATAACAGTAATTAGTACTTACACAGAGCTTTGTATCTGCCCCATGGTCTAAAATCATTAGCCATTCCTTAGAGCAAGATGGGCACCTGGTCAGGACAGTGATCATCCAGGTAACCTTAGAGAAAAGGAGCCATCTCCACTGGAGCTGGACACTCAATCCCAAAGACCCAATTGCAATGTTTTCAGTCTGTGATTCTTTAAGTTTAAGACAGCGATAAATATTTTTAGTGTTAAATAAATATTTTTAGTATGCAAGAAATTCATTTGAACAGGTGGAGTCAAACTGGGGTGAGAGAGAGAGAGCTGTTCAGTTCCCCCTGAGATTCCACGATGTAGAGTGCCAAATATATTATTTGAAAAGTTCCATTCCTCCTCTCACCTCTGATATCCCATCTACCGCAAAGGCAGAGAAACATTCTAGGTTTTTCAATAAGTTAGCTCCTTCGACACACAACTCCTCCACCTCCACAAAAACAAAACAAAATTAAATGGTGATTATATAACAGAATAACAGATTAATAAGATATTTTCCAAAAAGGAGAAAGGAGGTGGGGTAAGAAGAAGAGAATATGTTCCGTATGTTAAAAAAAATTACCAATTCTAAATATCAAGAGCTATCACTTTATCACAGTACTCTCAGCAAGACAAGCCAATGCAAAAACTCAAACAACAGAAAATGACTCACAAAAAAGGCCAAAAAGAATTCAATTTTGTTCTTAATTGAAGAATTGCAAATATAAATAATGAGATATCAATAGACTGGCAAACTTAAAAAAAGTGATTACATACAATAGTCATACAGTTGATAAAAACTGTATGGACAATTTGATAGTATCTATAACACTTAAAAATATAGATGCTTTTAATTTGGAAATTCCACTTTTAAAGAATGTAGCCCACAGAAATAACTAAAAAGAAAAATGCATAGCATTATTTATAAGAGGAGAAAAGTACAACTTAGATGGTTTATGTAAAGAATAAAAAGCTATGATAGTATATCCTTCATACTACATATATGGAGTACCACTTAGTAATTCAAAAGAAGGGTATAGATATCATTGTGGAAAAATGATCACAAAGATTTCTTATTTTTAAAAAAAGTTGGAACAGGGCATGGCGGCCTGTAATCACAGCACTCAGGAGGCTGAAGCAAGGAGGAGACTGTGAGTTCAAGGCCAGCCTGAGCTATATAGCAAGACACTGATTAAAAAACAAAAGAAGAAGAAAAAGAACAACAAAAATGTTGGAAAACCGTATGTAGTAAATGAGCATTTCTATTATCACAAGTTAAATCCAGGGCCCACACATTCTAGGCAAATTCTTTGTCACTAAGCTACATCCCCAACCACTGATTCTTCTTGATTTAAAAAAAAAAATCAAAATTAATGTGCTCACTTTGCCAGCACATTAAAAAAAAATCAAAATTTTAAAAAATCCACCAAAGGAATGACTGTATATATGTACAGGAAAAAATGCTAAAAGGTACATACCAAACTAGTTACCTCTTTAGTATGAAGAGACTTTAAGTCTTTATTTTGTATGCTGCAATACTTCTAGAAATTTTTTGACATGGAGGAAATGCAACTATTTGGAAGAAAAACAATATATTATCATGCTCTTGAAAATAATAAACACACTTACAACAGACAAGGTCTAGTTTGAGTTAATACAGGAAATGGCCTGGCTGATATATATTTACATGTTTATTTATACATATGTAAATAAATAGCACCCATAATCACTACCTCAAAGGAAGACAACACAT
Organism: Petromus typicus; assembly: GCA_004026965.1. Classification (NCBI taxonomy): domain Eukaryota; kingdom Metazoa; phylum Chordata; class Mammalia; order Rodentia; family Petromuridae; genus Petromus; species Petromus typicus. Next base: position 30,539 of record PVIR01011431.1, read on the forward strand.
ATACTTGGGAAAGAAAGAAAAACAAATTGTTCACTGCGCTTTCCTACTACATCCTGGTGACTATGATACTTTATGACAGAAGATATCCTCAATAGATATAGAAAACCTGGATTGTTCCAAAGCTGGCTGTACTTGGCAATCATTTTTCTTTTTTCTCCTTACAAGATCAGATATTTAGCTCTTAAGAGTAAAACAATGGGCACACAGTGTTTGTAATGACACACGTAGGTTACCAAAGCAACACCCTCCAGCATTTAGCATGCCCCACTTGTGAAACCTCAGGTGCACAGAAAAAGCTCTTGCTACACCCAGTGATATCAGGCTCTTGTGGAGACAAAATGCTTCCCACGCCTCGGTGCTCTGTTTTCAGCTGGACCTCGATGACACCACAGCACAAGAGCCAGAGGAGAAGGGTGGAGTCATGCTCTGCAAAGTGCCACACTGACTCTCTGGGGCCCACACGGGGCTTATTTACACATGTATCTGAGATTGTCTGTTTTACTATTGAAACCTGAGACAAAAATAAAACTCATACTGGAGTTGAAACGTTACCTATTTGGACTACTGTTGTTTTCTGTTTTGTTTTGTTTTTTTAAAACTCTGAATAGATGAATTCATCATCTATTATAAATAATGTTCCAGACATATAAATGTAGTCTGCGCCATAGGGCCTCCTACCCTAGCGAGAAAGGAGACAGAAACAGTTATGTAAACGCTGAGTTCAAGGTCTACTCAAGGTAAATGACTGCATAAAGAGGAAAATGAACAACTGTGGCAGAGATCACAGAGAAGGAGCTGTTTGGGCAGGATATTACCTGAGTAGAAGTCTGCAAATACAGAAAAACTAGGAAAACTTTAAGCAAGAACACAACAGAGTTACAATGGCCTTTTTAGTAAAAGGGAATGACAGCAACCCTTCCAGACAACGCAATCCAGACTGTTAGGAGTTCACAGCAAATCAGAGGATCAAAAAAATTATTAAAGTATACCTAACCATTTCAATTTAATTTTAATCGTAGTTTCATATTCACAAAACAGAGGCAATGTTTTTATATGATTCAAAATTTAAAACATGAAAAGGTAAAAGGTATGTATAATTTTTTTCCCTGCATTTTTGTACAAAATTTAATACATTATACAGATATTCTCTCCCTTGTTTTTTCCCTCCTAACAATGCGTTTTAGATCAGTAATGATACAGCACAGGGATTCCTGCACATGGACTCCTAGAGATCACAGACTGAAATTAAAGCTGCACTACACTTAGCTAAGTGGACAGGACAAGTTTCAGGCTGAGGTGGAGTGAAATGATGACAAGATCTGATTGATAATAAAGCAGATACTTGGGACAAAGTCCAACTGTCCCTAATTTATCAAAGGTCAAGATAATTTAAAACAAGTCCTAGTAGGAAAGTGAAATATAAGATGGACGAGGTGGTACATGCCTATAGTCCCAGTACTAAGGAGACTGATGCAGGAGAAGTGTTGGGAATTCAAGGCCAACTGAAGCCTTGAATAGTGAGTTCAAAGTCAGTCTGAAATATATACAGAAACTTTGTCTCAAAACTCACATCCCCCTCAAAAAAAGAAAGTAGAACACAGTATAGAGTGTCCAGATCAGTAATGGCAAACACAGGCCACAGGTGCTGAAGTGGGCTATTTGTATCACTGAAATCTCAAAGTCTTACCATGACTAGTCTAGGTAAATGATGCTTATGAGTCCCTTTAAGTACTGACCAGGAGGAAGTTGAATTTTAGCCAGTAAATGCCTCAGCCTCAGCACTAGGGTTGCGGACTGGATTTTAGGAGTTTGAGTAGGAGCCTAAGAGACTTAACAGACAGTGAGGAAACCTAGTGATTAATGCTCCTATAGTAAGTTCTGGGCCATCCCACCAGTGGAAGAGACACAACACTATTGCCCACACAGATTAAGGGAAGATTGGGTTGGGATGAATGAGTCTGAGGCCTCTTTAATACTTTATATTTTAAACTTGGCCTAGTCCAAAAACTAAGGTGAAGGCAGATTGGATAGTCAATGAAAAATCAGTGAACCTGTGCTTAATAACTATAAAAATGGTTTTTGCTTGAATTACATAATTGCTATTTATTCATTTCATTTGTTTGAATGTGGTTCCAAAAAGATTAAAAATTCAACTACATTTATAATCACTATAGTTACATAAAATTTTCTAGATCAAAATAGGTAACTAGAATTGAAGGGGGATTAAATGTTTATGACAGAAACTACTGAAATTCTCATTAAAATAATTGTACTCTTTGAGAATGCTCTCTTTTAATTAATAACACGTTGCTCAGTATTCTTGTTTATTTTAAAAAAATGCTTTAATTAGTACAGAAAAAAAGAGGGAGAGGAGGAGGAAAGTAAGGAAAGAAGAGAGGCAAAGAGGAAAAAAGGAAGGGAAGAAATGAGGGGGCGATTCTCTTCATGTTCTGCCAATACTTGCATAGACTGTAATCAAGACATCTGCATTATGAAAACGTTAAATAGTAAATACAACATAACAAATACATTTATAAAAAAACCAATAAAGCACAAAATAATCTGTAATGTTAAATCTCTCATATGCAAAAAAGTTCTTTAGTTCATGTTTGCCATAGGATAGCTATGTGTCATCATGTAACAAAGCAGCTCTTTATGGTTTTTTTCTTGTGGAATAAGAGCCTGGTAGAAATATAAATATTTTAAATAAACATATTGTCTACTCTAAAACTAAAGATTTAATGTAACCACTTAAACTTTAAGGAAAAATTGTCTTGTATAACTATACAGTCCCTGTAACTTTTGCTACCTAAGATTTAAATTCTAGCAACATTCTAATTTGTAGTTACATATTTTTTCCTAGTTGTTGTATATGTATTTAAAAGCAATAATATCTGTGTAATTATACATCTATATTTCTGCTTATATAAGCGGGCAGAGTCAATGTCTTAATAGAAGAAATCAATATAGCATAGTCAGCTTTAAGGAATGTTGTTACAGCATTTAAAATTAACAAACAAATACTGTATCACAACACAGAATGGATAGAATAGATAAATTCAGGTGGCTTGAAAAAATTGAAATTGTTTAGCTTTAAACATACTATGCAAATAAAAAATGCAAGGGCTGGTTTGATTACACAGATATAACTTAAGAGGGCTGGATCGATGAAAAGACTTTAAAAGAGCAATATATCCTTTCCCCTGGGAAGGAAGGCCCAGGGTCCAGACAGAACTTTTAGCAAATCCACTTGAGTCTTGCAGGAAATGACCAGACTGATGGTAATTTGGAAAGTATGGAAAGCGCCAGGGCTCCTTAGAACTCATTGTACGTCTGAACCAGGCACAATTTAAGCGGAGTCAACTGCTTTTTCCCCGTAATACAAGCCAGGGCAATGGCGTGGTGGGAGATCTGCCCCTTCTGAGTTACTGGTCCAGTTGTCCCTCTCCACCAAGATCTCAAGAGACATGAAGTTTAAGCTGCATTAGTAGGGATGAGCCAGACTGTTGCTTCACCTGCTTGCCCTTCAACAGCCCGCAGGGATAGCAAAGTGAGGAAGGATGAGAAAACTAGGCCTTCAGGGCAAGAGTAAGAAAGAAAGAAGGTAGAGGGACATAGAAGAGGGTGCAGGGCAAGAGAGGAAAAGAGCAAGAGGGAGACAACAGTGAGATCCAGAAGCAGACTTCAAAGCCAGTTCCTCCCGGGCAGGTGTTCCGCCTCTCCCTGAGGGGGAAGGTTTGAAAGCAGTGCAGAGAGTAAAGGCAGTACCTGGATGACCCCATTCCAAGTGACCCTTGGCGACAGTGCAGCCTGAACGGTACTCAGCCTCCACTTGCTCCTTTCTTGGGGCCCATGGCCTTCTACTTGCTCTGGCTCCCTCCTGCCAGGTTCTCAGTTCACCTATGCTAGCATCAGGTCTCTCAGGCCTCTCAGGTACACTGACTGGCCTCCTTCTCCCTGGGCCCGGCTTGCGGCCTTTCCTCTGCGCTGCCCAGCACCCAGGGCTCCTTGCCTACAGCACATGGACAAGAGACAGCATCATTACTGTGAGGCACAGGCTGCGCTGGACCACTGACAGGACCACAAAGCAAGGGAGGAGACTGCAGAGCCTTCTCTGTCACCCTGCAGGAAATATATTCTTTTGCCTCAGTTCTGAGTGTTGTGACAAACTGTTTCCTGGAACTTAAGTAAAAATCACATGCTCCACTTTAATTAACAGCACATTGCTCAGTATTCTTGTTTATTTTAAAAAGAAATGCTTCACTTAGTAAAGAAAGAAAGAGCAAGAGGAGGAGGAAAGGAAAGAAGAGAGGCAGAGAGGGAAAAAAGGAAGGGAGAAATGAGAAAATTGCATTAAATTTACAGAATAGTTTTTAATCTCAAATGATAAAAGATAAAGATATTTAAGACCAAATAGAGAAAATACCTCAAAACTTGTTAGGGCCAGATATATCAGTGTTGTTTATTTTTTAGTTATTAGGAGGAGAAATGAGAAGTCAATTTGCAAATGAGTATAAAGTAGAGTAAGACAGATTGTTTAATTTTTTTGAAATTTAAATTGTATTTTTAATTTTAATTTTTTTGAAATTTAATTTTCTATTTTTCCTATTTATTGATTTGCTTTTTTTGAGTTACAAAGCATTCTGTGTTTAATTTCTCCATTTGCTACTGTCGTGGTCTAATAAAGTATAAAGTATGAGCTAAAAACTTTATCATGCATGTCCTTTTTCTTACTGTTTTCAATCACTAGTAATTTCTGAAGGAGAAGGGTAGATGTGAGACATGGTCTCATCATGTAGTTCAGTCTGGCCTTGAACTTACTATGCAGCCAGGCTGGCCTCAAACCCACGGCGATCTTCCTGGTTCAACCTCCCAAGTGCTAGAATCATAGGTCTGAGCCACCATACCCAGCCTAGGTAAATTTTTTAAAAATCTGATTTGATGCCATGCCCATGTTAAGCATGCACCCTTGCCCACTGAGCTATATCTCTGGTCTGATTTTTATTTTTAATTATGGTAAAATATATATAATACTTACTATCTTGTCTATTTTTATCTACACAAGTTAATAGTTTTTAGTACATTCATACTGTTTAATTTTGAATATCTAGAACTCTTCCCATCTTGAACTAAGTAATTTTTTTTTTGCTTTTAATATGCAGGATTATTTGTTATGGTTTAGATCTAGATATCCCACAAAGATTCATACAGTCACAGGTGGGGATTCCGGGGGTGGCTGGATCGATAGCACCCTTAATCCAGTTAGGATTAAGGGCATGAATGTTGCCTGCCTATCCAGGACCCTGGATAAAATGTAAAGAACAGAAAGAGTCACGGCTCGTCTCTTGTCACTTGCTGCCTGTGGCCTTCTGCCTGCCCTGCTTTGCCCTAGACTGTTTCTCTTCTTTGAGGCCCCTCTACCATGCCACACACCCAGGAGCCAGCCACCTACGATCCTGAGATCTCCACTAACTGAACTACATAAACCTTTCCTCCTTTAACTTTGGGTGTCAGTAATGAGAAAAAAATAACTGAGACATTACTAAAGCAATATCTTATGCATTTGGAAAAGACTTCTTCTACAACAGAGTATGTTTCATTATTAACTCACTGATCTAATAAGTTATTTTTTAAAAAGTACATAGTCTTCAAGACCTGGCATTAAATCAGTTCTCACTCCCACTGTGACTAGAGATATTATTCTGCTTCCCTACTCTATAGTCAAATAAGTCCAAGAATACCATTTTTTTGTGAATAAATGAATGCAGTTATAGGAATATACTTCTCTATCTCCCTCTGGAGGAAAGTTGTTTTTTTGAACCAGTGTAATTCAATTGGAACTTTCTGACTCCAGGAAGTAACTACTTATAAAATAATAAACTCCAAATGCCTTATAAGATGAAAAGGTATAAATGCTTTTATGGGAAAGACCTATTAGTTACAAATATTGATATTATACTACTTTGAATACCTTCAATTTAAAGCACAGCTTGTGTAAAAGGGAAATAGGCAAGTAAAAACCCCTACAACTGACAAAGCCTGAAGGCACAGGAGAACACAGACTGGACTCCGCCATTGAGACTTACTACTTACTAGCATATACTTGATTATATAATGTTACATCAGATATAATACATACTATTCCTTCACAAGTCTTTGTTAAATACAATTATCATATGACAAATCATGTAATAAACACTACATATTTCTTTTATATGTGTATCAGTTATAATGTTCCTTCTAAGATTTATTTTTCTTTTTAGGTTTTTTGAGACAGGGTATGGCTTTGTGGTTCAGGCTGGCCCTGAGCTCAGCCTCAAACTCACATCACAGCAGTCCTCCTGCCTCTGCCTCCCAAGTGCTGGGATTACAGGTGTGAGCCACCACGCCTGGCACTGCTGTATGTGGTACTGGTTGCTGCTGGGCGTGAGTCTCCACGCCCAGTATGGTATGTGGTTACCGAGGATCGAACCCGGGTCCTTGCGCTTGCAAAACAGGCACCAGAACCGCTGAGCTTAATGCCCGGCCCCCTAAGATTTATTTTTCAATCAGGCAGGAGTTACCTCACAGTGCTTTAATTCTTTGCTTATTCCTGGGTGTCATATGTTGAAAAGGAGGCATTACCTTTTTAGACATTCCAGAGTCTGTGGACGAAGGATCCGCAAGCTCACTGGCAGTGTGGGACTCCTCACAGAGTGCTGTAAACTCCTGGGACTCTTGCTGGGCTCCATCTGGTACATCCAAAGCTCTGTGTAGCGTAGAAGCACAGATATGTCAACAAGCTATGAAGAACAAGCTCAGAGTGCTAATTCTTTGTGGATATTTCCAATTAACCAAAACAAATCCTTCTCAAAATGCACAAATCACTATAGATAATTTGATACTCTTATAAATAAGCCTTGACAACTTCACCAGAATTATTTTAAAACAAAATTTAAAATTTTAAAACTTTAAAACAATATTTTAAAATAAAAATGGATCAAAGATCTAAATATTAAAACAGAAACACTAAATCTGCAGGAAAATAGAATGTGTACAACTCTTAAAGAATCCTTTGCGTGCAAGCAAATCAAAGTCCAATTCAAGAGAAGCCTGAGAGAAACAAAATGTATTAACATGGGTAAAACAAGAGAAGTGACTGAGTTGGCTTCATCAGTTTACTTAGTTGTTCCTGAATTGCATCTAGCCAGTTATAGGTCCTACATAAAGGCAAGATCGTGCCGGAGGACTTTCCACTTAGAAGCGAGGAAATCTTCTCTAGAAGCCAGCTCTTGACATGTCTGTACCTAACCAGTCACTGGGCCCATTTTGAGCCTGAGGCCTGAAGTACATCACAGTTCAGGGTATACGCCTGGAAAGACTGGAGTTCTGCTAAGAAAAGAACAGGAAGAGACACAAGGGGATGCTGGATCACCTCCCTAGGTTTGTTTTTAAACCACGGTTCCCACACTCATTACACTGTTGGCAGGAGATACACTCCTATATATTTATGATTGAACTTCACCTATCAAAGCAGACCCTTTCATGGTTTGGGCCTCATAGCATGTTGAATCCAAGTGATTTGCTTGCATTCCTAACTTAGGGGATAAACTAATAAGACTTAGCATCTGTCCAAGGATTGTGGGTGTGTGTGTGTGTGTCTGTGTGTGTGTGTGTGTGCGCACGCGCGCACTGGGGATTGAACCCAGGGTCTTTGCACTGAGTTGCATCTTGTCCTTTTTCAATTTTTGAGACAGATTACTGCTAACCTCTAACCTGCCCAGGGTGGGCTTGAACTTGCTACCTTTGGACCTCTGACTCTCAGAGCGCTAGGATTACAAGGACATGCCACCATGCCCAGTTCAAGGGTTGATTCTATATGCTTGGCATATGAGCCTCCCAGATAGATGAGTCTGTCATAGCCAGAGGAGGGAAGGATGATCGTAGAGAGTTCCAAGGTATGTCCTTGCTTCACCAAGATTTTGAAACAGGAAATGCTGAGTGTTTGTGGTATATCCAATAACCTCTGACCAGCCTTCAGAAGGGAGGTGGAGACTGAGGTATTGGCTCACCACCCTTTCCTTGTGACCCAGATCTAAACAGTGCTGCTGTACACCTGGCCAAGGATACCATCATTTTACAGTGTTCTCAGAGACTTAATTGGGAGATAAGGCAAGCCTCCGACTGTAAGCTTGGAAAGCAGAGCTCAGTTTCAGAACAACTTCTCCCTCAGTCTAAATGCTCAGGCCATCCCAGGAGTATTTTCTACTTCCTCTCCTGAGTGTCAGTCCTAAACTCCTACTCGGAGCCTCCTGAAGTCTGCCTCCTCAGACACAACCTTTGCAAAAGAATTGATTTGGAATTGTGTAGATGGTTACTAGACCCTAGGTTAACTTTCTAACTGTATGACTCACTTGGTAAAACATAAAGTACACAAAGAGGAACAAATGCACAACCTACCCTCAAGGATACTACAGTCCAGTAAACACAGGGGCTCAGTGCGTGGACAGCAATACATTTAGTTCTGAGTAATAGCTACATATGGATCCAGAGTAAAAGCCAACACAGATAAATGTTTGCAACACGATGGGCCAGTTGGAAAGTTTAACGTTTATATTCCAAAAGGTAAATTTTAGCCCTGTTCCTGATGAATAGGGCATAGGTAGCTGTAAGAATGACTGAGCTTATAGGGTCAACCCCCAGAGCTGAAAAAAAAAAGAAAGAAAAGAAACAAATAAAAAAGTGAATGTGGTTTATTGTTGAGAAATTTAAGATTCCTAAATATAAACACAGTTCCTTTGAAAAAAGTCACTAAGGGTCACGAAGAACCACCACCTCTGGGAGTTAATAAAATTCTCAGATTCTGCCATATTGTATTAGAATTTTAGGAGAGAAAGATTTATTAATTTGTTATGTGTAATCTTTTGTGCTTCCTTTTTAAAGTACAGATAATATACTGACACTGAAAGAGTTTGTATTAAACACATGAGTTTGCTTAGACGTATAAGAGCCAGTTCTTTTCATTATTCTTTATGTATTCTTTTTATTTGGCTTATTTTAAAAACTAGATTTTCCTGGGCCGGGGACATAGCTCAGTGGTTCTGGCGCCTGTCTTGCAAGTGCAAGGGCCCGGGTTTGATCCTCGGTAACCACATAACAATACTGGGCATGGAGACTCACCCCAGCAGCAACCAGTACCACATACCACAGTGCCAGGCGTGGTGGCTCACGCCTGTAATCCCAGCACTTGGGAGGCAGAGGCAGGAGGATTGCTGTGATGTGAGTTTGAGGCTGAGCTCAGGGCCAGCCTGAACTACAAAGCAAGACCCTGTCTTAAAAAAAAAAAAAAACCCAACAACAACAACCAAAAACTACATTTTCCTTCCCGTTGGAGAGTAAATTAGTAGCAAGATTAATAATGGCAAGACTGTTTTCCCTTTCTTAAGTTTAAAGAATCACATGGCTATTGCCAGATAAATCTAAGCTTTGTGAGGCCTAGAACTAGTATAAATGTGCTTGACCCACTGTGAGACAAAGAAAACAAAACATTTTACTTTTTAAAAATATACAATACTAGTGCCTGTACAGGTTCTAGAAGTGGCCCTGCAGCTAAGCTTCACGTGCTCCCTGGAAATCCACCTCCAACTTTGCTAATATTAGTTCACCCTCATCAACTTGTTCTTCCAGCATTTTAATGTGGTAGCTCAATATAAAGCAAATTAAATGAGTTTCTTTATCCTACAATTCTTGCTTCAGAGAAAATGTACACATAAAATGATTAAATGAGGCAAAAAAAGGTGAAGGATGGTTTAACTTAAACTGATGCCATACTGCCACCTACTGTCCATTCAGAGAATCGCTGTGTTCTCAGCCTCAAAGTTGTGATTTACATTATCAAAATGAGCTTTCATGTACACTCAATTATTTCCTAAAAAGTTGAAAACACTACATACTAGAGCCACTTTTCTGAATAAAGACACTGGTTAAAAAGCTATATAAGTTTGATGACCACAAAAGGAAAACACTTAATTTACTTAATAAACTGTACTTATAGTACATAGAATATTTCTTCACTTCAATTGCTAACTGGTACAGGACCATTTACTGAACAACTTCCATCCTGCTGACATGGAACATATTTTCCAATGTTGTCTCCTGATTTATATTTTTCTCAACTAATTAAAGAGTGAAATATAGCAATGCTTACACAGGAATTTCAGAGTCATATTAGCCTGGCCATGATGTAGGAGATCATGGACTAGTTATTTAACTTCTCTCAGCCTCAGCTGAGAGAAGTTTTCTTATCTACAGTTATACTCATATTGTCACTAGAATGAAGTTAAGTAATGAAAAAGGTGTGACCTAGTACTAACACATAGTAGGTACTCAGTAAGCAAGAGTTATTTTTATTATTGACATTCTGTGAATAATTTACAAGGTTTGCAGATAGATAGTACCTGGAGCTAGATTATTCATCAGAATCAAGTACAAAATGATGTAAAAATGAGAAATATCTAAGCCAGACTCAGTGGTACCCTCTTGTAATAACAATTACCTAAGAGGCTGAGGCAGGAGACTGAGTTTGAAGCCAGCCAGGACAACACAGGGACTTTGTTAAATAAGTAAATAAAATCTCTGAAGATGCCTTAGGGACAACCTAGCAACCAAATCATCTAATTTTGCAATCAGCTCATCAAGGCCCAGACACACACTGCTCAAGAGACTGCAGAGAACCCACTTGACTCCTACCTAGTACAGGCACTGATTTCAAATTTGCAGTAGATGAATTTCATGATTGCACAATACCTCACTGGATGGGAAAATGAAATCATTTTCATTTCTCTGCTCATTAAAGTCTTATTCAAAACATCTTCAGAGTTTCAACAAGATAAAGAATATTATACCTTTAATCCAAGTGGTTAGCATCAACAAATGACAAAATAATGCCAAAACTCTGCCATCTAGTGGATGCACAAGAGTATCAGTCTACTCATCCTTAGTATTGTTTTTGGAAAAGGTTAACACACTCTCCCCAGTTTCTTCTATTGTCCTGGGCACATAAATGTTTTACATGGTGGCCTGAAGGCTGGGAGCCACCTCTCAATGCATTGTGTGGGCAGAAATGGCCAGGTACCCCCTTATATCTGGCCAATACAATGCAGGTCATCTCAAACCAACATAGGGACCTTTGCCCTAATACTTTAATGAAATGTAGGTTTTGCATGTTATGGGGCCCATAAAACTTAACCAAGATATCTCAGAGCTAATAAGTTGTGAAGTTTGGTCATTTGAGATCACTTTATATGATTAAGAAACTATGAAACCCACCCAGAACCAGGCTGAGCTCCACAGGCTATGGTTTTATTAGCATTAGTCACAAAGAAGGGAATAATCCCATCCTAGCCAAAAGCAAAAAGAAGTAAGAGATTAAGGACAGCACAACCCAGGAGCCTTTTCCTAAAGTGCAAAAGAGCCGAGAAAATGGGGTCTGTGCCTCAAGGAAGAGCTTAGGTTTATCAAGAGTCTTGTGTTTCCTGCAAGATCACACACACTCTCATTCAGAGGAGCTGAAGATTAAGACGCCTTTGTCAGCTTCTCTTTATATTATTTAAGTTGAACAAGTTTAGTTTACAGTTGTTAAAAAACAAAAGAAGGATTTTGATTGCTGGAATTTTCCTTCTAAGGTGACTTGAGTTCCTGTAATCTAGTGACAGAGAAATGGTATCTTTCTTTGGATGGCATATTTATCAGACTAATCGCCTTACTAAGTCCATAAATGATAAGCTAACAATTCAATGCAAAGTATTTTGACTCCTCTGTAACAGTACAAAATTACTAAGGATTTTGCTACCCTCAGGCAATGCAGAGGGAAGCCTGGTAGAACTCAGTCAAGGGGCAAAGGGAGAGAGAACACCCTCTGTCACCAGTAGCAACTCTGAGAAGTTATCCCTTAGCCCTCCAATTCCAATCAACCCACCTCTGCTCACCTTCAAGGTGCCCTTCATTATCCATGTAAGCTTGCTCTTAGAAGTCCTACAAGATGCAGTCATGTAAGAACTCTGTTGGACACAAAGCAGGAAAGCTGGGAAGGCTATTAGCTACTGTAGGGATTGAGTCCAGGGCCTTCTTACTAAACTATATCCCTTGCCCTTATTTTTAATTTTGAGTCTGTATCTTGCTAAGCCTCTAAGTTGCACTTGTCGGGGTTGAACTTGTGATCTTCCTGTCTCAGCCTCCCAGAGTGCTGGGATTAAAAGCATGTACAATCTCACCAGGCTAGAAATATCTTTCATTCTTAAATTCCAAGAAAAGTGTTTTTTTTTCCTTACATACTGTCTTTCCCACAATGTAGACTATGTACCAGATGGTAAATAAATTTTAGTAATTAGAGAACTTTTGAATGTATGTTTCTACAAAGTAATTGTTTTCCTGGCCCTATCACTTATTCCTTTAGTTTTTTATCATTACCTATTTGCATGGTTAAGTGGGTATTATCTACCATAAATACCTTAGAGGAGGAAGTGATGGGTCAGTGAGTTATAAGAAACACATTGTTGCTTCTATCTCACCAGTATGACATCTATCTAACCTTATCCATTTTAACACCCCTATCATAGTTCTTGGCTTCTTCTTCGTGTGTGTGGTGGGGAGTGTACTGAGAATCAGACGACTCAGGACCCTGCACTTGCCAGGCACAGAGCGATGCCACTGAGCTACATCCCAGCCCATTTCTGCCTTCTTAATGTCTTCTATTTAGTAAATTTCCAGATATCCTGTACTATCAAGTTCATCCTGCAGTCTGTAATTCATTCAAATTTTACAAAAAATCAATCTTCCTGTTTTGAAAACTATTAGATGGTTCACCATTGTCTAAAGTTCTAACTTCATAGTCTAAATCTGAAATGCCTCCATTTGTTGGATCCTGTCTACTTTTTCAAACATAGAAAGGGTGATCAAAAATATACAGTGAATGTTTAAAATTTTAAACTATTATAGTAAAAGACACATTGTCATTAACTCCCAGCCCCAAATGCTTCCCTTCAATTCAAATATACTTATCCCCATCATCCTTGCCACTTTCCGAAACAATTCCGCAAGTCCATTTTTGTGATCATCTTCATGAAGTATAGTAAATGCTCCTGATGTGACTGAATGCCAACCAACAGAAAGGCAGGCTGGTACAAACAGTAGGATGTATCTTCATTCACCTTTTCACCAAATCTATTTGACTTCTGGCTCTTCCTCCAAGTCAAAATGACCATGAAAAGTAAATCCCTTGCTACAGCACACTGAAGGCAGCCATGGCTGCCAGAACTAAAGACACTCCTGAAAGAAGTCTTGCAGAACTGCTCCAGAAAGTTACAAGGATGAAGGCATAAGTGTTTACAGCAAAGGAGAGTATTTTGAGGGGGATTACTTGGAAAATGCAAGAAATATATTTTAAATATGTAATATTTTAATTTACTTTAAAAGTTTAAGCATTCACTATTTTTTTCCAGTATGCTGCATAGCTCCCTTATCTACTATATGTTCCAGACAATTTTGCTTCATTATAATGCCTGTATATTTTAGCTTCATTATAATGTCTGGTGTCTTTTATTCTCACCTTCAAGAGTACATTCCTTAAGAGGCTCCTATGCAAGATTCTCTTTGTTTCTGCCATTTAACAACATCTGTCACGTTACAGATGATGAGCAAGGGTTTCCTGGGCAAGTGAAAACAGAACGCCTTCTGTAAATAGGGCTTGATTCATGACCAGCGGCTGCCAAGAGAAGCTGTTACTGTTCAAGACTGTTTCAAGTAATGTCAATATAAAGTTTTGGTTCAAAAGCACCTCCTTTAACCACAACAGTTAACCTCTTAACCACTTAGGCTTCTCTGTTTGTTATTATTTTCCAAAAGTCTATAGCGATGTCACATGCTTTGAAGTTGACTTTAAAGCATCTTTAATATGCATCATCTGCCTATTTTATTTACCTTTGCCACACCTTAGTTCATTAGTCTAAGACAACACGTACCAGTGACAATTACAAGTCTCTCAAATTCTGGGGCTTAGAAAACTGAATGGAGAAGTGAATCTTTAAATGCTACTTATAAGGCATCTAAAACACTCTCATATAGGATAGGGTCCTTACTGTAATTTTTATTATAGTGTAAAATAAATTATTTTTAAATGAGAGATTTCTTTAGCTCTTCAAGGTAATTTTCAGGCAAGTTAGCTTTTATATTAATTTTCTTAATGCTTCAACATGTCCAATTTAATTTCTTACTATATGGAAGTTGTTCAATGATTAGTATAAAATTATCAAAGCTGAGGGCAGTGGCTATACATTTCTATCATTCCAGCACTCTGGTAAGCTAAGGTAGGAGGACTGCAAATTCAAGCTCAACCTGGATAACTTGGTGACTTAGTAAGACCCTGTCTCACACATACATACCTGAGCTAAAGTTGCAGCTTAGGGGGAAGGCTCTAGGTTTTACTCCCAATACTAAAAAAAATTAAGTGATTAGTATACAGTTCATAATCACCTGAATCACACACATCTTTGGCTTCTCCCACCTTTGCACCAGCCAGGCAGGTAAACTCCAGAAGGAACCAGAGCTGCCTGAGGGCTTCCTAGATGCATCCATCTGCAGGACCTAGAATTGTTATCATACTCCTAATGCGTCCAATTAGTGTCAATGTTACAAATGAAAACTCTAATTAAAATAATTTCTAATTAAAAATCACTTCTAATTAAAAGCCATTGCATATCAGGGATATAGATTTGTTATCTGAAGGTGATGGAAAGTGTCTGACGCAGGATCTGAGGCTGGGTTTATCACCTCAGCTCCCACGAGCAGAAATCCTGCCACAGGTAAAGGCAAACAGAGTGATCAGTGTTCCCACTGCCCACTGGCTTACTGAAGTTGTTCCTACCCACATGGTGACAACACGCTCCCACATCGGTGGTCAGTGTCACTCGTCTCCACCCTAAGGGGCCCTCCAGTACTGTTCTGACCTCATCCTGCTCTTCCTTCAAACTCACACTTTCATCTCGGGGCAGAGAAACTGGTTTGCACTACTTGTATATACAATTTGCTTCAGTATTTATATATTTCTTCTTGGGTTTTCTATGAATGTTCCCCCTCTTCCTTTCCAATCTTTGGCCATGAAATTCCATCAAGCCAATTTCAACATTCATTTCTTCCAAGAATTTGCTGAGTATAAGGAGCTGTGTTTCCTTGCCCCTTAACTACCTGGCTTGTAATACAGGAAATCCCAGCACACTCAAGAGTTGTATTCTTTCTCGAAGGTAACTGATTTATGATCCTAAAAATACAAATAAAATAAAATTGTGGTTTGATTTTCTGATAATGCCCTAAAAGTCACTTTTGTGTAACCAAAATACTACACCATAGCAAAAAAGTTATTATGAATCACAAAGTTATTTCCATATTGGCTTAAAAAAGAACAAAAGAGCAATAAAATAGTCTGAGAAATGGTGCTTAATTTTTCTCAAATGCAGATTTGGTTTTTTTTGTTTTGTTTTGTTTTTAGGTTTTTTTTTTTTGAGACAGGGTCTCGCTTTGTGGTTCAGGCTGGCCCTGAGCTCAGCCTCAAACTCACATCACAATCCTCCTGCCTCTGCCTCCCGAGTGCTGGGATTACAGGTGTGAGCCACCATGCCCGGCACTGTGGTATGTGGTACTGGTTGCTGCTGGGTGTGAGTCTCCACACCCAGTATTGTTATGTGGTTACCGGGGAATCAAACCCAGGCCCTTGCGCTTGCAAGACAGGCGCCGGAACCACTGAGCTAACTCCCCGGCCCCAGATTTGTTTTTTTTTTTTTTAAAGAAAAGCAATTACTGAAAAAAGTGGGTTTAATTAGAAAACGATAATGGGTGGAGAACTAGCTTAGTTTAGTTTCGTTTTTTGAGACAGGGTCTCTTTGTAGCTCAGGCTGGCCCTGAGCTCACTATGTAGCCCAGGCCAGCCTCAAACTCACAGCAATCCTCCTGCCTCGGCCTCCCCAGCGCTGGGGTTAGAGGACGGATCACCATCACCGCACCCAGCCAAGGTTGGAGAATTTTCCAGAGTATCACATAACCTCACACGGCTTCTGCTGTTATCACAGAGTGGTTATCATTATTCTTTTTTTTTTTTTTTTTTTTAGGTTTTTTGAGACAGGGTCTTGCTTTGTGGTTCAGGCTGGCCCTGAGCTCAGCCTCAAACTCACATCACAATCCTCCTGCCTCTGCCTCCCGAGTGCTGGGATTACAGGCGTGAGCCACCACGCCCGGCACTGTGGTATGTGGTACTGGTTGCTCCACACCCAGTATTGTTATGTGGTTACCGGGGAATCGAACCCGGGCCCTTGCGCTTGCAAGACAGGCGCCGGAACCACTGAGCTAACTCCCCGGCCCGGTTATCATTATTCTTAATTTCACATAAAAACGTAAGCTTAAGGATTATCACCTAAGGGATCATGATTTAGAGTGAAACAAAAGGAGAAAGATGGAAAGAATAAAGGGAGCAGAAGGGAAGCCGGGAAAAGTCCTGGAAAGAGAGAGGAAACGATCCCAAAGAAACAGTTCGTACTCAGGATGGAAAAGTCGGCGAAGAAA
>PVIR01011432.1:0-46968 GCA_004026965.1 Petromus typicus
AAAAAAGTGAGGTTCAAGATATACCATGTACAGTGTGAATTTATGTTGAATGTGACCAAAATGTTTAACTAAAATGTACCAATAAACTCAATAAATGAAAAAAGAAGAAGATACAGGAATATTCATAAAACTTTTATAAAAGATAGGAATAAATTGGCAATAAGAGGGATAGCTTAATGTAAACATCTCTCTAGGTTAATAGGGCTGATTGTAAGACTAATGTAATAATGTCAAAGTTTAAGGAAGCAACAGTGAAAAGAAATCTGAATACTCCATTATAGGAGTCTTGTACACATATGGACAAAATATTCAGGAAGAATATTTAAAGAATTTTAGTAGGAAGACATCCACAGTTAATATTTTCTTGGGGATTACATATACATTCTTTTTTTTAAATACCAATATTCAAATTTTCTTTAGAAAACTCACTTTTGGTGGAGTGATGTCAAGTGCGTCCATCCATCTGATTTGGTCTTCAGTAGGCTCTCTGGTCTCAGACCTGATCAGTTAATGTACCACAGCTACTTGTTCATCAAAGAGCTCAGGAAGGAGGTAAGGCCAGTGTGCTGGAATGCCAGGAAGCAGACTGGAATGGCCGATCAGAGATAGTCTCATTCTGCCCCAAGTTTCTTAGATTGTGGCGATGTAAACCAACGATGAGCAGACTCACCCACACAACTTATTTAAGAGTGAAAACAGCCAAGAGAAAAGCTCAACTGAGAGAGTTCTTAGTAATTTCTGAGTATTTTCTGAGTTTCTTAGTAATTTCTGAGTATTTTCATATAATTCTGCTGATAAGATTTTCAACTGTCAGAATTAATAAATATCCTTTCAGAGTTAAGCCAGTTTTCAGAATAACCTTTATCTATTACAACCATAAATAGAACAAACTTGTAGGAATGTGCTTAAAAAATAAAATTCTATAACCATGATAAGTAATATCTTAAGTAACAAATGAAGTTGCTCCTGTAATTTACCACTAAAAAAAGGAAAACATCGATATGACATTTTGTTTGCAGAGAGTGTTAAATGAATTAACAAAATTATGGAACAGGGAATTTGTTAAATAGACAGGATAGAAAAGCAAACTGACCGACTTCATAAAATTGCAGTTACAGATAGGAACCAAGTCATGAATTCAGCAAAGGACATTTAAAATATTAGGCAGCTGTTGTATCCATTTTCCTGTCATCAATTTTAACATATCTCTTATTAAGTCATTGCGAACTACAACCTTGTATCATAGATCTGAGACTGCCTTTACATTAGTCACTCCTGCTGCCCACACCATCAGGAATAGAGCTTTCGGTTGTAGGAATATGATCAGAATCTTAGAAGGACAAAATTAATAAACAAAATGTAAATACTTGGGATGCAATGTTGATTTAGGGTTTTGTTTTCCTGTTTCTCTCCACATGAAAGAGAAGCATGAAATATGGGGCTCAGACATAAAAGTTAGTTTAATGGCTTAATAACAACTGATTAAATATTTCAAACTCTTATTTTAAGTAAAATATTTTTGCTATGTGTTCTATAGCAAAGTACATGAGGTTGTGTTCTAAAGCAAGTACATGAGGTTTACTCCAAACTTAGAAATGAAAAGTAGATTTTAAATATTAAATTTAAATTATGATATTATTTCCACAAATGCCTGGAAAAAATACTACCATTTAAACAAATTTCATGTAAAAATGTGTTATGTAAAACTTTAAAAACATTTTCCACTGTGATGTCAAAAAGCTTGCTCTGGTGTTTAACCTAAGAAAGAACAATTCAATTTGGCAAAAAAGACACAGAAGGGGGAAGAGAAAAAAAGAAAAGTGTACTTTTCTTTCTAAGAAAGAAAAAAGTGTACTGAGTTAAAGCAAAGTGACTATAAAGGTGAGGCCAAATAATGAAAAGTCAGCTATATAAGTATCACTGAATTCCTAGGTTAATTGCTCCAGTGTCAAGAGTAGATCAAAAACATTTATTTTGCTTTAAATTTTAGCCTATTTAATTAGAACCAAAAAGAAAGGAAAATAAGACAGAAGGAAGCAGGCATGGACGGTGGGAAATGAAACAGGAGAAAACTATAATCCTTAGTTTAAAAAAATCAAATGGTTTTTATTAACTTGCAAAACCTGGATGAAGTGAAGAGGTCATTGTCTTTTTAAAGACACCACAGTTTCACTGAGCAGAGCAGAAAGATAAGCAGCTAAGTTTTCCTGATTACATCTCGCAGCCTTTCACAGCGTCATAAAATATGACGTGTGTGTTTGTGTGTGTATTGACAGAAACAAATCTAGAAACTTAAACTAGCTCGGTTTCCCCTATGACTCAATGAAACCACGGTGACAATTAAAGTATATCTTCCATCCTGGTCTCCAAAATCCTTTTATTTATCTATAAAAAATAAAGTTTTATAACAAAAAAACAAAAATATTTAATACATTATTAGTCAGAGTTACTCAGAGTCCAAGACACTGACAAAAATGATTCTCTCCTTCAAAGGAGAAATAAATATTAGCACAAAACTTTCTTTTCAATGATGTAAGAGAAACTAGTAGCAGAAAGGGAACAAACATATATATTAAATTTTTTTTGAAACAACGAAATGGTGAATTCAGGGATTCATCTAAATCTGTCCTCACTTCCTATCTATTTATTTTTATTTCATCCCTCATTTCCTCATTTCCGCTTTCATCCCTCATATATACTCTGAGTAAGGGAAATCATGTGACATTTCAGCACGTGTATCTGACTTATTTCACTTAACATTATATTTTCAAGTTGCACCCAGTTACCTATGAATTCCTAAGGTTTATCTTTTATGGCAGAGTAGTACTACACTGTGCATACAGATTTGGTTCTAGATGCCAACCGCACATATATTTCAAGTTATTTTTCCATGTCTGGAAAGTTATCTGCTATTACTTCTGTAAACACGTTTTTATGGCCTTTGTGTTGCCTTCTAATTTTTCATTAATTTCAATTCCCTTGTCTTTGTTTCTGAGTCATCTAGCAGCTGTTGTATCCATTTTCCTGTTATTGATTTTAACGTATCTCTTATTAAGTCATCACGAACTACAACCTTGTACCATAGATGTGAGACTGCCTTTACATTAGTCACTCCTGCTGCCACCCTATCAATCATGTTCTTATTCTCCTGGATCTGTTTGGAGCTTCTTTATGGACTCCCACTCTTTTCAGTGCTGGGTATTCATGGTTTCCTTTTCTTTCCTTAGTTTCACTAGGTTTTTGTTAGTGTCTTCCCTAGACTTGTTAATCATTTGCTTAATTAGAGTCATTATTTTATCAGTCAGACTTTTTTACATCTGCAAAGCATCTTGTCAAACTGTTTTATCTCTACTGATAATGTTTTAGATATATCTTCTGTATAATTTGTGCTTTCTTTCCCTTCCATGCCCTTCAAAGCAGTTTTAGAGGAATTAGAAGTTTTTGAAAGCATCTTTCTGCCTTGTCTTTCCATATTTATATTTTTCTTTGTTTCATTATTTTTTTTGTGTGCTGAGATTTGAGGCTTCTTGGCCCAAAGTTCTTTGGAAGAGGGTAACGGTATTGTTTATGACCCCAGGCAATACAAATATTAGTGAACAGAGAAAACCAGTTGATGGTACCAGCGATGTAATGCTGGCTATAGTAGCCAAGTCGGAGACAAGAGCAGTGTCAGATATCAACTGGATACTAAGAAGTCCTAGGAACCGCTTGTAAACTTCCTTAACCGAAACAAAGAGGTCTTTTTTATTGACTTCACTGATACATTTTAGATACACATCATGATCATTCAACATTGAGAATTGTGCCTAGAAGATCATTTTCCCCTCCCCCTGTCCTCTTCACCCTCTATATGCTTATGCTTTGTTTCCATTTGTTTTGTTTTTTTACCGTGGAGTTTTTCTTTCCCTTTTTTACTTTCCTCAGCCCCACCTCCCACCACCCTTTCAAGATTTTCTCCCTATTTCATACCTATCATACATTCTGGACCAAAGAGGAGTCTTCATTAGAAAATTCATAGGTGTCTTCAAGAGTGGATTCATTTAAAAGGACCCTTAGGCCACTCAAATACCAACCAATAATGAATGATTCAAAGCAGTAATTTCTGCTAGATGTGGGGAGTGGCACAAGAGCTTAAGACAACTACTGAACTAAATGTCATCTCCTGAAGGTGAGTCCCTCTCTCAATATCACTCACCAAGTGTGACCTCCCCCTGAGTGCACAGGGCCTGAGAGCCATCGGCCTGAGCTCGTGATCCAACATTCCTTACTCCAGACCACTCAGTAAATGAATTATGTGCACAAAAATAACGAGCTTGCCGAGTCAGATTTTTGTGGTGTTTTTATTTACTTGATTCATTTATCTTCACATTTGCTTTTGTTTTTGTTTTTGTTTTATACCCGCCAAATGACACAATGAGTTGGGGATGAGAAGGGCAGGATAATGAAAGCCTAACGTCTCTGGCCAATCACATGGTTTCAGTTTTGAGCAGCTGGGAGAAGCCTGTGTTTAAAAGAAGGTGACAAAATGAGCCTGTGGGACCTTGTGAGAGTACACTGAAGAACAAAAGTAACTGCTTTGAACCAAGTCAACTGCAGAACTATACTGTTTTTTTCTTGTTAGTATATATTTGTGATATACAATAAATACATACTTCATGAGGAAATTCGTCCATGTATTACCACTTGTTTGATTACTTTTATATCCTCCTCTCCCACATACACCCTCAAACTGTGCTTCCTCTGATCCTTTGTCATTTCCACACAAACTATCTTCCGATTTCCTACCACCTCCTTTGATTTTGCTCTTTAAATTATTTGTATTTTGGCCTCTTGTATTGAAGAAACATATTATATTTATCCTCCTATTTCTGATTTATCTCACTTAGTATCATGGTCTCAGAATGAACCTGTTTTCCTGTAAATGACACACACTTATCCTTCTTTTTCTTAATTTTAAGTCTTTATTGGTGCATTGTGAATACACATCATCATCACATTCAACATTGACAGATTGTGCCAGAATATGACACAACTTGATTATCATTTTTCCCCTTTCCCACCACCCTGCCATCTCCGCATCCCATATATAATCTTTGTTTCCTTTTTTCTTTATTATCACATTCATTTTCCCATCATTATTTACCCCTACACTTTCTTTCCTTTTAAATATTTTCTATTTCTCAATATCAACTATACATACTACAACTCATTTACAGCTTCGTTTTCTCATACCAGAGAAAAGATACAATATGTATACATTTGTGAGTATTTATCTAACTTATGAGGATGTTCTCAAGGTACATCCATTTGAGTAGGAATGACTCAATCTTATCATTTTTAATGGCAGAGTAATATTCAATTTTATAAAAGAACCATATTGTCTTTATCCAGTCTCCAGTTGATGACATTTTGGTTGTTTCCAAGATCTAGCAATCACAAACTGAGCTGCTATAAACATGGTGCACATATGATGCCATGATATAGATCTTTTAATTCCTTTGTGTATATACCTAGCAGAGAGATGGCCAGGTCAAAGAACTCCAATCCTAGCCTTTTGAGGACTCTCCCCACTGATCTCCACGAAGGTTATACGAATCTACATTCCCACCAACAGTGGAGAAGGCTCCTTTTTCTCTGCAGCCTTGCCAACATTTTTTGCTGGCTAATTCTGAACTATCAGCCATTCTTTGTGCAGTGAGATGAAATCTCAGTGTTGTTTTCATCTGCATTTCTCCAATGATCAGTGATGTTGAGCATTTCTTCATACACTTCTTAGCTGCTCTTATTTCTTCCTCTGAAAAGTGTCTGTTCATTTCAGATGCCTATATTTGAATTGGGTCTTTAAATTTGGGTGGGCTGAATTTTTTAAGCTCTTTATATATTCTAGATAGTAGCCCTTTGTCTGAGGAACAGCTGGTAAAGATTATTCCCCATGCTGTTGGTTGCCTTTTCACTCTGTTGGTGGTTTCCTTTGCTGTGCAGAAGCTTTTTAATAAAATGAGATCCCATTTGTTGATTTCTTCTGGCAATTCTTGTGCTATAGAGGACTTTTTCAAGAAGTATTTCCATAAGCCAATGTCTTCAAGAGTTTTACTTAACCTGTTTTGTAGCAGGTTCAGAGTGTCTATTTAAATATTTAGGCCTCTTATCCATTTTGACTTTAGCTTGGTACATGGTGAAAAACATAAGTCTAGTTTTAGTCTTTGGCAGATTAAAGCCCAGTTTTTCCATTTGTTAAAGAGGCTATCTTTTCTCCATTGTGGATTTTTGGCTCCATTTTCAAAGATGAGGTGGCTCATTGTATCTGGAGTAGTTTCTGGATCTTCTAATCTATTCCACTGATCCTCAGGTCTGTTATTTTGCCAGTACCATGCAGTTTTTATCAGGGTGGCTTTATTGTATAGTTTCTGGTACAGGATTGTAATACCCTCCATCATGTCCCTGTTGCTTATAATTGCTTTTGCTATACCAGGTCTTTGTGGTTCTAGATGAATGTTTGGATTTTTGTCTCTACATCTGTGAAATATGCCATTGGAATTTCAATTGGGATTGCATTGAATCTGTATAGTAGTTATGGAAGTATAGCCATTTTGACTATATTGGTTCTTCCTACACAGGAGCAAGATATGTCTTTCCATTTTTTGATATATTCTTCTATCACATTTTTCAAAGTGTTGTAGTTTTCAGAGTGGAGGTCTTTCACCTCCTTTGTTAGATTTATTCCTAGATATTTTATTTTTTGTGTGCTATTGTGAAAGGGACTGACTCCCCAATTTCTATCTCAGTGGGTATACTGTTTGTGTATTAAAAGGCTATTGATTTTTGAACGCTGACCTTGTAACCAGCTATGCAGCTAAATTTGGCGATTAGTTTTTTAATTGAGTTTTTAGGATCCTCTAGATACAGTATCATGTCATCAGCAAATAATAACAAATTAACTCCTTCCTTTCCTATCTTTATTCCTTTTATTTCTATCTCTTGCCTAATTGTTGTGGCTAATATTTTCAGAACTCTGTTGAACAGAAGTGGTGAGAGAGGACATCTTTGTCTTATTCCTGATCTTAGTGTGAAAGGTTCCAGTTTTTGACCATTTAGTATGATACTGGCTGATGGTTTCTCATAGATAGTTTTATTAGTTTGAAAAAGAAGCCATCTATTCCAATCTTCTGTAAGGTTTTGAACATAAATGGGTGTTGTATTTTGTCAAATGCTTTTTCTGCATCAATTGAGATAACAATATGGTTTTTGTCCTTAAGACTGTTAGTGTAGTGTATAACATTTATTGATTTATGTATGTTGAACCATCCTTGCATCTCTGGATGAATCCAGCTTGGACTGGGTGTATAATCTTTTTGATAATTCTCTGTATTCTGTTTGCCAGGATCTTATTGAGGATTTTTGCATCTATATTCATTAGAGATATTGGCCTGTAGTTTTCTTTTTTGTTGGGTCTTTCTCTGGTTTTTAAATCAAGGTAATGGTTGCTTCCAAGAATGAGTTTGGGAGTACTGCTTCCCTTTCAATTTAACTGAAGAGTTTCAGACGTAGAAACACTAATTCTGCCTGAAAAGATTTGTACAATTCAGCAGTAAAGCCATCAAGTCCAGGGCTTTTCTTTGTTGGCAAGTTTTTATTATATTTTCAGTTTCACAGATTGATATTGGGGTATTTAACATTTCTATATCTTCTTTATTCAGCTTTGGAAGTTCATATGTGTCTAGAAATCTATCCTTTTCTTCTATATTTTCCATTTTATGAAAGCACAAATTTTCAAAGTAGGTGTTTATTATCCTCTGGACGTCCTCTGGGTTGGTAGTAATTTTCCCTATCTCATTTCTAATAGCATTGATGTGAGACTTTTCCTTCCTTTGTTTGATAAAGTTGGCTAAGGGTCTATCAATCTTGTTTATTCTTTCAAAGAACCAACTCTTCAATTCGTTGATTTTTTGTACCATTCTTTTAGTTTCTATTGCATTAATTTCTGCCCTGACCCTTATAATATCTTGGCTAGTGTGAGCATTGGGTTTGTTTTGCTCCCCTCTTTCTAGTCACTTGAGGTTCAGCATTAAATTGTTTATTTGAGCTTGCTCCATTTTTGGATGTAGGCCTTCACTGCTATGAATTTTCCTCATAGAACCGCTTTCATTGTGTCCCATAAATTTCTATATGTTGTACTGGGGTTATCATTTAGTTGTAAGAACTGTTCAATTTCTTCTCTAATTTCTTCTGTGACCCATTGGTTGGTCAGCATAGTATTGCTCAGTTTCCATGTGTTTGTGAGGATCCTGGAGTTTCTTTTTCTATTCAGTTCCAATTTCAGGGCTCTGTTGTCTATGTTCTATGAATCAGCACATGATCTCTTTTGGAGAATGATCCATGACCAGCTGAGAAATTCTGACTCTGTGGGGTGAAATACACTGTAGGCATCTGTTAAGTCCATTTGCTGAAGAGTCTGGTTGAGCTCAAGACTTTCTTTATTGAATTTTTGTCCAGTCAATCTGTCTCTTTGAGACAGTGGGGTATTGAGGTCCACTACTATTATTGTGTTGGTGTTTATCTGTTTTTCATACCCATTAATGTTTGTTTTATACAGTTGGGTGCATAGGAATTCAGTTCACAGATATTTAATATTGTTATTTCTTTCTCTTGGATTTTTCCCCTGTACTAAAAGAAAGTGTCCTTCTTTATCTCTCTTTATCAGTTTTGGCTTAAAGTCTATTTTGTCTGCAAATAGAATTGCTACTCCTTCTTTTTTGTGGTTTTTCTGTTGCATGGAGTATTG
Source organism: Petromus typicus (assembly GCA_004026965.1). Lineage (NCBI taxonomy): Eukaryota > Metazoa > Chordata > Mammalia > Rodentia > Petromuridae > Petromus > Petromus typicus. The sequence continues at coordinate 8,783 of PVIR01011432.1, forward strand.
TTTTTCACCCCTTTACTTTCAGTCTATGGATTTCTTTCTGAATTATGTGTGTTTCTTGTATGCAGCAGATGTAGGATCTTGCTTTTTGATCCAATGTACCAGTCTGTGTCTCTTAATTGGTACACTGAGTCCATTGATATTAACAGTTATGACTGATATAGGTAAGTTTAATGCTTCCATGTTTTCCTGTTCTTGGCTCTGTTATTCTACTTTTGCCCTTTTCCCATCAGTTTCTTGTTTGATCCGATAGGTTGACTTGGTTAGGTCTCATGGATCTGTAAGTTTCTTTATTTTTTTCCAAGATATTCTTTAGAATGTTTTGCAGTGCAGATTTTGTATTTGTGAAGTTTTTCAGATGTTTTTGTCATGGAATTATCTTATTTCCCCATCAATTTTGAAGGATAGTTTTGCAGGATACATCAGTCTGAGTGGGAAGTTGTTTTCCTTCAGGGCTTGAACCCCTTCACTCCAGGCTCTTCTTGCATTGAGTGTTTGGGTTGATAAATCTGCAATGATCCTGATGGTCTTCCTATGGTATGTAATTACTTTCTTTTCTCTGTCTGCTTTCAGTATTTCATTTATATGTATACGTATATGTATGTGTGTGTGTGTGTGTGTGTGTGTGTGTGTGTGTATATATATATATATATGTATATATATATTATGGAACTTTTATAATTATGTGCCTAGGTGTATATTTTTTTTCATGTCACTGTCATGTGGAGTTCTGTGTGCTTCATATATTTGTATGTCCAATTCTTTTCCTTTTCCTGTGAAGTTTTCTGCCATTATCTCTGTAAATTTTTAATGTCCTTTGTATTGTCTCCTGCTTCTTCAGTGACTCCAATCAATCTCGTGTTATTCTTCTTTGAATCATCTAGGAGTTGCTGGATTGATTTCTCATTATCCATTGCCATTTTCCATAAATTATGCCTCTCCTGTTCATTGGCTGAGATCCTATCTTCTTGGTCTGAAATTTGATCTTCTGCCATATTCATTCTATTGTGCAAATTTTCACTTTCTTTCTTGATTTCCTGGACCTCTGCTTGTAGGTGTTTAAAAGGTTCCATTACTTTTGCTATCTCGGATTCTATCAACTCAATGATTTCCTCTTTAGCTTTACTAATCATTATGTTGACAGTGCCCAATATCTCTGCTTTCATCCCAGAGATCAGTTCTGATTTCCATTTTACTAGATCTGCTTTGGTTACCATTTCAGAGGACACTGGAGGCTGAGCTTCAGACTTCTCTATTTCCCTTCCCTCTGTGTTACCTTGGGGTGAGGATCTTTGCATCTGAGACTTTGAATGCTTCCTCATTTCTGAGTTTTTGTTGTTGCTGTTGTTTTTGGCTTTGTACCTACCCTGTTTTCTGGCGATGTTTGTTGCCAGTCTCTTTCATCCTAATATTTAGGATCCTTAAATATCAGTGTTTCCTGGGTTGTTCTTCTAGAATCTGTATTGGGACCTAATAACCCTAGTTCTGGCCCACCATGTAAGGCACTCAAATAGCACAGTCAGATCACCGTGATTGGAAAGCACTGGGTAGTGGATGCTCGCATGACCCAACCCCAGGTACTGGTGTCTATTTTGTGTCTTTTGAGGTTCCCATAGACTCAGTGATGCCTAGTTTACCTAGAGTGTTACTGGATGTGTCCAGTGTGGTGGGCATGGAGACAGGCAGGCTCCACCCCTGGGCCTCCATGTCTAAAAGTACTGTGTGACATTTAATTGGATTTCTCTACTTACTCTTTACCTGAAATGTCCGTGGGCATGCTCAGAAGAGTAGGCACAGAGGCAGGAAGGCCTCCATCTCTGTGTACACACATCTACTGGCCTCACCTGAGGTTCCAGCAGACTTTTCTGCACACCTTTTACATAAAATATCCCTGGTACACTCAGTGCAGATGACATGGAGGCACGTAGTCCCCAGCCCTGTACATCTGTATCTACTGGTGCTGCCAGAGGTTTCAGGGGATTCCGCTGAGTATCTTCTACCTGGAATGTCCTTGGGTGCACTGAGAGCAATTGGCTTGGGAGACAGTCAGGCCCCAGTGAGTGAGTGCAGCATCTGATGACACCACCCAAAGTTCTAGCAGGCTCAGCTACACACCTATATAGTGTCCCTGGGAACATTTCTGTAGTTGATGTGAAGGCAGGTCAGCCTCAGCCCTGTGGGCAATGTCTAATGGAGCTCCTGGAGGTTCCAGTGGTCTCTGCTGTGCACCTGTACACTGTCCCTGGGTGAGCTTCTGCAGTCTGTGTGGAGGCAGGCAGGCTCTAGAGCGTATGCTGCTGTAATGGCACTGCCTGAGAAATGGCGGACTCAAGGTACACATCTGCAGAGACCCTGGGTGTGCTTCTGCAGTCTGCATAGAAACAGGAAGCCTTCAGCCCCTGCACAGCAATGGTGCTGCCTGAAGGTTGGGGGGTCTTCCCATTCTTATACAGAGTCCATGAGTGCACTTCTGCAGTGAGCCTGGAGGCCGGCCCCTGCGTGACTGCAGTGGAGCTGCCTGAGGTTACAACAGGCCTCCTACTCATCAATACAGAGTCCCTGGGGGTTACTTGTGTAGTTGGCATGGAGAAAGGCAGTCTTCAGCCCCTGCACTACTGTAATGATGCTGCCTGAGGTTTTCCACCACACTTAGCCTTCTTTATGGCTGAGTAGTACTGTATTGTGGATATACCAAATTTTCTCTGCTCAATTATCTGTTGATGATCATATGATCACTTACATAATTAACCTACTGTGAGTTGTGGTGCTATCAATATGAATATGATTGTACAATTGCAAAACACTTTGAGAAGATACCCAGGGAAGCTATAGCTAGGTCTAATGGAATTTCTATTTTTATTTTTTTGAGCAATCTCCATACTAATTTCCATAGTGATGATACTTACTTCTATCAACTTATACTAGTATCAAGTATACTTTTATCATACTTATACTTCCTTTTTCCCCACAGTCTCACTAGCATTTGCTGTTACCTGAGCCTTTGATAACAATCTTTCTTGCTAGAGTAAGATAGAATATCCCTACTATTTTGCTTTGCATTTCTCTAATGGTAAAGACTGTCTATCTACATTTTCAGTGTACCTATTAGCTATTTTTAGTTCTTTCTGAGAAATATCTATTCATGTCAGTTGCTTTTGTTTTGGTTTGGTCTTTTATTTTGACTTTCTTATGATTTAGAATTATATATTAGAATATATATTTGAATTAGATATTATTCTTCTGTCTAAGGTGTAGCTGGCAAATCACTTTTTTTCCAGTCTGTACATTGTGTCTTCACTCTGATTGTTTTTTGTTTTGTTTTGTTTTTTGTTTTTTGCTATACAAAAACTTTTTAATTTGTTATCCTGTATGTTGATTCTTCATATTATATATTGCACAAATTGGAGTACTGTTTAGGATGCCTTTGTCTATATCTATATTAAGAGTTTAATGCAATTTTTTTCTTCTAATAGATTCAAAATTTATTCATGTAGGGCCTTTGACCTATTTCCACTTGACTAGGGTACAGGATAAAAGACATATGTCCAGATTCATTTCACATGTAGAGTGTCAGTTTCCCCAGCACAATTTGTAAGAGTTATCCTTTCTCCAGTGTGTAGTTTTTGGCTCCTTCATTAAAAATTAGATGGCTGAAGATGTTTTGAGTTCTGATTTCTTCAGGAAACACAACTTTACTTCAACAAAATGATGATATTTAAAAGAATACACTTATGTTGGACTTTCATGACTTTGTACACTAGAAATCTCAAAAAACTGAAAATTACAAAAAGATTTCTTCAAGGGTAAAAAGCTCCAATGATAAGGATAAGTCACAATTCCCACTCAAATAAAGTTTTTAGGAGCACAAAAATAGGCCAGGAGAAGAGTGAAGAGGACTGTGCCTGAATCTCTTACACATCTCACTGGACCTTGTGTGAGGATCCTCTAGGAAGACAGAGGAGGACCATACAGCACAGGAATATGGCAATAATTAGATAATCCATGGCAAGTGAAGTGTGGAGAGATCCTGATTTGTTAACCTTCAGTTAATAAATCATAATCAAATGTTTGCTCATGCTTTTCATGGGAAAAGTGTCCCTGGGATCATACATTTCACAATGATTTAATCAACTGATAATTTAAAATATTTTGAAAAGTATACCTTTTGATAACTTACATATTAATATAAATAATGTTATTAGTTATCTCTTGTCAGCAGCTTGATGATATAAGCCATATTTGCCTAACTGTAGTCTTTGGTAGGTAGAAAGTTTACTTTCTTGACAACATTGAATTTAGAAAAAAAATCGACTTGATTCAAACTGCTGAGATTCTCTCAAACATCACCAATATATCTCTGTAGATGGTTATAAAACAGACATAAATATAGATGCAGCAAAATAAACTGCCAACTCAGACTTGCCCAGCATCTTTTAGTATCTTTCTTATGTTTTTCAGTGTTTTCATCTTCAAAGTGAATTTCACTTCCATATTTTATCTTTCACAATTAGAGTTAAGCTTCCAAAAATACTGGGCTTATGAAACAATTAACTTTAAGTATGAATCATTTCTTGAGAAATTTGAACAAGGAAATAAAGTTCTAGGATAAAAACTGAATCCTAAGCCCACATGTTTGACTCTCACAGGCACGATCAAGTCCAGGACTTTTCTGGGACCGAGTTCAGCCAGAAGCACAGACAGAGACATCTGCAAGTGACCCTGGGCTGCACGAGAGCAGAAGCTTTCCCACATATGTCATACGACTAACCCTAACCTCACTGAACTACGTGGACAAGGAGAATGGGAGAAATATTAAATGATCTTCTGATCCGCCTTAACTATTAGAGAAAATTCTCTATTTTTCCTTCCCAGTCTTAGTTCAGATGTCAGATATTCAGAATGCCTAATCTCTGATAGAGTATTTCTGTTAAAATTGGAAGTAATTTGTTAAAAGCATTAAAATAGTTTACATTAATGCAATGAACATATAGCTAATATTCTTATTTTTACACTTATCAAATCAGTAAAATGAAATCATATCAAATCAATATGATCGAAAGAAATAGAAATAAGTTAAATAAGCACAAAAATGAACCACAGAAACCAAGTGAAAGTATGAAGTTTTCAATACTTTGTTTGCTATAAATGTGTATAGTACATACAGTATAAGTATAATTGTACATAGTACATATATAGTACATGTATATATATGTATATATACATATATATCCTTTTTAATTTCTTGAGAAAATTTTCCCAGTGAATTAAAAATCAATCATACATTGTTCTAATTTCCAAGGTAGAGGGAAATTTTGAATAATATGGCTAAGAATAATTCCCCAATATGAAAAAATTAATTTAAAATATGCTTAAATACATCAAAGTGTGAATAAGAAAAAAGTACAGAACTATGATCAAGAGACAGGTAACCTAGAGAAAGAGTGATCCTATATTTGGGGGTCAACTGACACTTCAATAACAGCAGAGAAGCCTGAATAACACAGCAGACCTTCTGCAGGCACAAGACTGGGCAGAGGAGAACGAGATTTCTAACAAGGAAACAAATTTGTAGAGATGGAAAGGGAATGTGGAAATTGGGGAGATAACTAGAAGAGAAGGAGAAGGAGAATTAAAAAGGATCAATATGCAATATTTATATGGACCAAGTCCCCATGAGTATAAACTAAACAAACATAACCAAAAAAACTTTTTAATTAAGTACAATGAGAAAATACCATGGTAAAACTCATAGAATCCAACCAGGCATGATATACATGCCTGTAATCCCAGCACTTAAGCAGCTGAGGCAAGAAAAATGCTGCAGGTTGAAGGCCATCCTAGGCTGCATGGTGAGTTTAAGGTCAGCCTGTACTACAAAGGCAGAACCTATTAAGAAAGAGAGGGAGAGAGAGAGAGAGAGAGAGAGAGAGAGAGAGAGAGAGAGAGAAGAATAAGAAGAAGAAAGAAAGAGAGAGAAGAAAGAGAGAAAGAAAGAAAGAAAGAAAGAAAGAAAGAAAGAAAGAAAGAAAGAAAGATAGAAAAAAAGAAAAACTCAGAGACTCTGACTTGATATACCAAAGTTTATGCCTAAGAATAAGATGTACAAAGGAAAAAATAAACCCTTCTAGGGAAAAATTAAAGACCACTTTAAATTAAATCACTACATGATTTATTTAATGAGTTCAGCGATGGCTGGAACCTGACTGCTTTGAGAAGAAGATGAAATATGTGAGCCATGCCATCTACTTCTGGAACATGAACTATACATATATTAGTCTTTACATTGGAATAGATCTCTTCTATACTGGTCATGCTGTGATGAGTCAGCACTATTATGTTTCTGCTATTCTGTTGACAGTCCTAAATTTAAGTAACTGTGTTTTCCAGGTCTTAAAATTCTAGTAGTTTATAATATTTCTAAGCTCTCTGTCAAAATTCTAATTTTTTTCTTTTTTTCTTTTCTTTTTTTTTTTGTTAAATGATCATGTTTTACTTTAACACTTCCAAGAGAGAATTCCATTATCTGGACCTCTGTGTTCATCCCCATTTTTATTGTTTTTCTTAATTTTCAAATACTATATACAAACAATGTAGAGATGATTTAAGGTATATGGCTGGAAAAAGCTATTATTTAGCCTAAAATTTAACAAATAATACAAAGACAGTAAATACAATCTGGATATATTATATAAAAAAGACTAAAAAGACAAACAACAAAATATCTTACAGTGAGACCAAGAAAATTTAACATTTTTAATGCTGTTTGAGCCTCATATTATAATCCCTTGTAAAACACAAATTTCCAAAGCTAAAATATATTTCAACAGATGTCTCTTATTTGCTCATAAAGCTAAAGGATATATAAAACAACAAGGATGTAAATTTGATTAATGTGATGAAATAATCATGGTTGCTAGTCCTCAAAGATGTATGTTGAAGTCTGTACCCTTTTTATTTCCCCTTAGATAGATGAAAAAGTGTTCCTTAAAAGGGTTAGAGCGTTAGCTAGCTCAGGAAGAGAACAGCAGCCTAGAGTCTGAATCCACAATTCAGTCTCCGGCAGTGCCACATGTAACAACACAGAGATGTTTGTTGTGTAACACTTAGGTTCCAAAACATGCTCAATTGCTTTTTCCTCTAAGTATCGCTTGAACTTTTTTTTTCAAACTTTTTTTTTTCAATTTGAAATCCTTTATTTCATGAAAGTAAGTAGCTGCTCTGTTCAGCCATCCATTTTTTTTCCGTAAAATATATATATACAATGTCAACTACAAAATAGAACGAAGGACTCTGCCTGTGAAAGTGAAACAATATGCCAGTGTTGTGGTGAGCACAGACTGAACATTTAAAAAAGGGATGTATTACTTTATAGGACAACAGGATTCACCAGCAGAAATCCAGGCGGCACTACTCCTCAGGCAGCATGACTTAACTGCTACAATTCTGAGGGGAGAAGAGAAGAACAAACAAAAAAAAAGAGAAAAAGACTGGAAATATTAACAGGTGTTACATCACAAACATACGAACAAACTGGGACTCTTCTGTAAGTTTTGGTGCTCACAGTTTTCATCCATCTAGAGTCATTCTTTACATCTGAAATGATTATGAGCTCAGTGAGAATAAATTACATATCACCCTTGACTTGGTGAAATAATTTCCGTACTTCCCACTAGAAAAAGAAGACTTACTTCATTCCTCCTTTTCCCTCTCCCAACACCAACTCCCCTCCATAATTATTTCCCAAATAACTATACATTTCTTTAATATATGGGCAGTGATTCTATGCTTGAAGATATGTGAAATACTTGAAGTGATTACTTTTTGATATCAATATTCCATGTGTTGGAAATGAGATTCAGGGAATTAAAACAAACCAAATTATAGGACAAAGGTAAATAAAAAGACTGGCTTAATTTATAAGTTCGATATGTAGCTCAACAAAAATAATTATGATTCTTTGTCACTTTAGTTCTTCCACCTGAGATTTTCTTTAAAAGATATTTGTATTTCTAATATATCTGTACTCATAGAGCTACAATGAATATTTTGCCTTGTACCTATTTAATCACGTGCAACTAAATTAATTGAACAGCATGAACAGACAACTTGTCGTATTTCTAGTTTGTTTAAAAAGATACAGTTTTTTCAATAACATGAAAACCTGTGAAGAGGAGGCTCTACAGCACAGGGCCCTTTGTGTAGTCATTAGATGTCATTGTTTTATTTTCTGTTATTCTAAACAAATGTAATTTTAAAAATTTGACCGTGACATTCAATGAAATTATTCATTTTGAGGCTTAAGCCAGCCTTCATCAGAGGCTGGGTTTCCCAGAAAATGAGTTGTTTGTGATCCTTGATGCTGCTGTCCTTAATTTTCTAAAGCGAAACAGATGTTCTCCGGATATAATAGACATGTGTCTACATGAACCTTTCATTTCTACAAACAAACTTCTGAAAAGTCACATCTTCATCTAAAAAAAAAAACAATAGAAGTACTGTTGCTATAATTTTGCTTCATGAACACAGGAATGAAATATTCTTAACAAAGAGAAGTTCAAAATAGTTGAGGTGATTATGGCTGGTGTTGTGTTTGTTAGGTTTAGTTTGAACTAGTGTCTTTAGATCTTCATTATTTTATCAAAAAGATGATGTTCAATATTCTTCATCATTTTAGTGAACAGAAAGTCTGTGAATACTGTAGCAACAGTGACAGAATATACAGTATTGAGCCTGTGAGGGATCTGCTGCTTCAGAAATACCTGTGCTGCTGGTTCTCTGAGCACCTGTCTCCTGCATTTTCGGCTCTGTTCCACTTCACTGCACCTGCCATGTCGTCAGATATTTTCCTTCTCGCTGTCTTCACTGCCACCTCTCCGTCACTCCACCCCTCCCCTTCTCCACTCAATCCAATCTACCCTAACAGATGCACAGTCTCAAAATAGGCTGCCATACACTGTTCCTAAAATAAAGTTTAAACTGGCTTAAAACCTCAGCACATCATTTTCATAAATTTCTTCCTAACTGCTTTGAAAACTCTGAAACATTGATTTGTCACCTCTAAAATATAGTCGCCTTTTCATGATTCCTCCTTATTCTCTCTTTCCCCACTTACACTGCTATTATCTCCACATATCCTACAACCACCCAACCTTGATAGGTTAGAAAACACTAACCTCTTCCGAAGACTTCGTCTGACTCTTCCCAGCTCTTATTTGTGATAATATTCTTATTAAAAACATTTTTAAAGAAATATTTGTAAAATTATCGCCTGTGAAATGGTAAGCTTTCACATGACTCATTATTCCTTTGGTAGCATTACTTATTTTTCTATAAATAGGCTAAATTACTGAAACTTTAAAAATACTCTTTTATTCTATACATTAAACTGAATTAAATATCACAACTTGAACTCAAGATAACTTGAAATTTTTTTCTTTCGGTATTTTCTGGAAGATGCTTGTATAATTTACCTCTTCAAAAAAAAAAAAAGCCATTATCAGAATGAAGAGATTTGGACAGATAGGCCAGACATTATTTTATTGTCATAGATGTATGCAATATTTCTAATATTTCATTATATTTGTATGTTCTCCTTTCGGTTGTCCAACTCAAAAAACTTATTAAATCTATTTTTTTATTCAGATGTAAATTGCCAGATCTTTTACAACAGCCTGAATAAAGTTACCAAAGTACTGTAAAATCAGAGATCTGAGTTTTATATTTAAAATGCTAGTTTTGGAAGCCACAACTCAATTTTATCTCCTCTCACTTCAATAACCTGGAACTTTAGGTTTCCATTTTCAATACACCTTTAGATTATCCATCACTGCAGATTTGGGCATAAGAAAGTTACATTTTTAACAGACAAAACTTTCCAATGGCTAACAGTAAAAGCATGGTAGAAAAGACTCTTTTAAAGTCATTATAGAGCAGGCTTAATCCTTTCTGGGAAAAGGTAGGATAAAAATGAAGTCACCTTATTTTTTTCTTGGAGAAGAAACATAACGCAGATAGTTTTTCCAAAATTTAAAAGGAAATTTCCTTCTTATGAAGAATTTTTTTTTTGCTTACAAAACAGTTAGTGCTATAACTTTTTGCAAAATGTACAAATTTTGAATCTTTCTTCTTTCCTATAAACAGTAAAATATGCTTTGTATTGCCAACAGCATAAAGGTAAAATGCAAGTAACTTAGAAGATATAGAAAGTGAACTTCCCTGCAGGCACAAAGAGACTCTACTAAGCTCAAATTTACTTCACTGAACTCTCTTTCTAAACTCTCTCAAACCAACTTCCTCTTGAATCCATTAAGATAACTGTGCAATTGCGCCCAGAGGAGTCATGTGACAAAATGGACCTACGCCGAATATGGACAAATCTCCTGACCTTTCCTCCATATTTGTACAGGAAAAAAAAAAAATCTGTATTTTGTTTTCTTATATTGGAAGAGGTAAAGAGAGACATGTGCCTCTTTGGCTTTGGCATGTTATGTAGTAATATAATAGCTGAGAAAATAATAGTTGTGCTAATGAATATTACTGAAAAATTTTAGTGTCTGAGTCTCAAGACTTTAAGATCTGATTACCCAAAAAGAATCAATGACAACCTTCATCGACTGAGAAATTATACTGAATGCCTAAAATGTTTCAGGCAGTATTAGGTAAGCAAAAGAGAAGGTCCCTGCTGAATAGATCAGTCTTTAGCAGGAAAAACACTGGCCACATGTTCAGACACTGAACCCTCTGTTTTCAGGGGCCTCCTTCCCAGACGCCGAACACTCGGGTTCACTTCCTACCCTCTGTCTCCTTCACACACCTCACCACTGAAAATTGCTGGTCTGAACTTCTAAAGTTGTCTCTGCAAATGAATGGAACATAAAGGAGTCTCTTTCCTGGGTGAGGTCAATGATGCATGCAACTGAATTTAAACACCAAATGCACAATGTTTTCTAATTTCATGTGCACATTTTTACTTGTGCTCATGCAATTTAAGACGACTGTTTTAACTTTCAGTAAACTCTGTCAATAGTTTTATTTTTTAATTTCAATTTTGAGTAAGATTTCATTTATTTTCTGTGATGTCTGAGCATTTTATTTTCCTTTGCCTATAGAACTCCTTTCTTTGTTCTATAAGCAAAATCAGCTAAGACAGCAAGGAAATATAATTTCCAGATTGAAGACATTGTAGATTAGGTTTGATTCTGGTCCGTGATTCTCTCTTCTGTAGTAGCTAAATGAACCCAAAGCCTCTTTCATTTTTTCTAAAAATTGAATTTTGAAGTAAGTAACCCAATCCTAAAGCAACCTTTAGTTTAAAAACATTCACTTTGCCATATATTACAATTCTGGTATTGCCAGAAGAATTTTACAAAATTACACTTGTACCTTTTGATGAGATTATTTGAGATTAAAGAGTAGAGGAAAAGATAACCATAAGAGGATGGAAAAGGAACTTTCAACTTAACACTTTCCAAAAATATTATGAGAGAGGTCATTAATGAAAGAAACCTAAACCTATATAATGGGAAGTAGGCACCGTATTTTTTCATTACAAACCTATCACTTGATGTGCCTACCTATGCCAGGACATTCTGCCATCGCCAACTCTCCTGAGGTTGCACTTTATGCTCTGGAAACAAGTAAACTTAAATGTGACTAGATTCTTGGTCTTTAAATTTTTATTTTTAAATTTAAAATTTTTAAAAGTCTACAAAAATGTCTCAGATAAGGACTTTAAAAGGATGTAGCAATGGAAGAAGAAAAATTAACATTTCATAGCTGCTGTACAGCTATGTTATATAATCTGTGCATTAACCATCTGAATAACAAGTTCTTTGTTTTGTTTTTTTTGTTTTTTTGAGACAGGGTCTTGCTTTGTAGTTCAAGTTGGTCCTATGTTCAGCCCCAAACTCAGCAATCCTCCTTCCTCTGTGTCCTGAGTGCTGGGATTACAGGCATGAGCCCCAGGCCCCGCCAAACTCAGGTTCTATCACTTTCAAGGTAGGCGTCAGAACTACGGAGCTAAGCTGTCGGCCAAGAAATAACTTAAAAAGTTGTTAAACCTTAAAATGAATTAGTAACCTTACCTCCCAGAATTATTAATTTTTGCTTTTTATATTTTGAGGCTGTATTATTAGGTTCTTACTAATTGAGAATTTCCAAGAATATTTTTGGTAAGTTAGTTTTCTGTGTCATCATTCCTTCTCTGCAAATTAGAGGTACTTGTTTTTGCCAGGGGCTGAAAACCAGTGCGACTTTAGATTCATTGTAAACTAAAAGTATGTTGGTGAGAATAGAGATTGTTTAAAATAAGACCCAAACCAGAATAAATGGAGTGTCATTGTTGCTCACAAATCTCAGTAGATATGTTTGTTTTCAGCCCTGTTCTGTCTAGGGCTATAGAGAAGAAATACATATTCTCATAGTTTCACTCTGCTCAGTTCTCTATTCATCCCCTAAATCTTTGAGATTCATAGCGTTTCTGAGTTTCCAGCCTGCTTAATTCTCAGAATTAACTCACAGGAAATCTCCTGCCTCTGCCTTCCAATTGCTGGGGTTACAGGCGTGAGCCACCACACCCAGCATTGTGGTATGTGGTACTAATTGCTGGTGGGCATGAGTCTCCATGCCCATCATTATTGTATGTGTTTACTGAGAATCGAACCCAGGCTCTTGCACTTACAAGACAGGCACTGGAACCACTGAGATTAACTCCCAGCCTCAGAATTTCTTAATCAGTTCTCTTCCCAAGTTGTTATCAGTACTTACCCACTTTATCCTCCCTATGGTGCCGCTCCTAACTCAGAAGACAGGATATTTTTTTCCTTGCTTTATTTTTCATTCAACTAAGTATTAAGCTTATTATTATATTCACACTCTCATATTTACATACACGTTTTTATAAATCAGACTTTATGTGATTGGCCAAAAAGCTTTCGATTCATACTGTAATGGAAGAGGTTTTTCTGAAAAGCTAGGCTTCTGCTATCAAAAGTAGAGTTAAATAACTCAAATAAATAATTTAACCTTTGCCTTATTTCAATTTTTACATAGTTTTCTACATTTTCTGATGGAATTCAATCTTAGTAGTAGTGTGTCACTTAAAAACAAAATACAACTAACCATCCTATGGATATTCATTAAAAACAATTGCTTCTGAGGAGACCCTTAATATATGTGTATGTTTATGTCTATAGACACTTATGGCATTAACTTCATATGGTAAAGATAAAGAAGGAAGAAAATTATATTGCACATTAAATTTTCAGGAGTAGTTAAAAAACTCAAAGGACATCAAACTTTCTATCAAAAGAAATTTAAAATTCCACTATTTTCTAGTTTTCCAGTAAGCCCATACATTTATATACAAAAAAAGACTCAAGAAATTTCAATTTAATAATTTACCATAAAATTATACATTATGAAGTGAGACCTTTAAACTTTTCAGTGCATATACATATTTCCTGAACATACAACATTAATAAAGTTGCAATAAGTTATACAAAGGCATATATGCATGTACTTAAATATATATAAACACATATACACATGAATATCATTTTCTCTTATTGACAGATGATTGACAATCATATAATTAATATTTCATACCATAATCTTACCAATTTCTATTCTGTCAGAAACAAGAGAGCCAAGCTCATTAAAATTATGAATAGTAGGGCCAGGGCTTTAGCTCAGTGGTTCTAGAGCTGCCTCGCAAGCACAAGAGCTGAAATTTGATCCCCAGTAACCACATACAATACTGGGCATGGAGACTCATGCCCACCAGCAATCAGCACCACATACCACAAGGCTGGGCCTGGTGGCTCACCCCTGTAATCCCAGTACTTGGGAGGCCGAGGCAGCAGGATTGCTGTGAGTTCAAGGCTGAGCTCAGGGCCAGCCTGAACTACAAAGCAAGACTCTGTCTCAAAAAAAAAAAAAAAAAAAAAAAGAATAGTAAATAAAATATTAAGTGGGAAAAATAACTCTTCTGTTTTGACTACAATACCTGAGTTTTCTGTCATCACTTTTGTAATAGCTCTTTGTTTACAAAAAAAGTCTATATTACTTAAATTAAAACCATTAGAAAAATTTGTATTGTACAGGAATTATATTTTCCATCAAAGTGTCTTAAATTCAATAGGATTATAAATATACTCTGCTATCTCTTATATCAAGTGGATTTTCTTCAAAAAAGGAAGCAGTAAATTGTTCTGTTTACTGATAATTTATAGCCAGAAAGAAAAATCTTGCCTAAAGAGCAAAAGCATAGTTTCACAATGATAGACGCCAGCAGATGGCAGAATTTTGTACTTTCGTTACCGTTGCTCCATCTTGTATATCTAAACTTAACAAATGGGCTTTTGTTACACCATAATGATGGAAAAAACTCCAAGAGGACCTGAAAGACATTCTTTGAGTGGGGACATTTTTCTATTTTCAATTCCAAGAAATTAGACCAATTATTAAACAATATCTTTTGGTGCACTGAAGGATATTCTATAGCAGCAACTAATTGCGGAGTAGTAGGAGTTTAACATAAATTGTAGTTATGGATATAATATGGCCCAAGAATGCTTAGAGGTATGAAGATATTATTTTTAGTAATTTAGAAAAATAGTGTAATTCTGAAAAGCAGAATGTTTGCTCATGAATTCCAAGCTTTGACCTCTCTACATTTATAGTCAATAAACTGTAAAAAAGAAAATGCCCAAGGTTTATCCACATTTCACTTTAGCTATCTCAAATCATGTCAATTTTATGAAGTACTTCAAAAAGCATACCATTTCATAACATTTAAAGCTTTCAATATAATTGTTACTTAACTGAAACACACATAATAAAAGTACATTTAAAATAACTCTTACTTCTTTCCAGAAAACCATGCTGTTTAGAGATCAAAGGATATTACAAGATTTTCCAGGAATTGTTTTTAAAGTCAAAACTGAAGAGACACAGGCATATTTGTCACCCAATATTTTTTTCCAAGACAACCTAAACAATATTTAAGTGGCAGAAGTTATCAAATTTATTGATATTCTCCTCAAAATTACACAAACCTCTATTATCTATAAAAGACTCCTCATTTTAATCATATTAATATTGTGAATCTATATTGATAGCTTTCTGTACAGGTCGTGAGTCAGCCTGTGGTACTGGTCAAATTCTTAGACTCTTATGACAATGAGGAGAAAGGCGATGGTAAATATAAGTCACGGCAGGTGTTCTTTACATTGGGGATTTTTATCTGGGTGTTATTTTTTAATATGAAGTGTACCTCAAAAGCGTCATGTGTTTGGAAGGTGACTGTACTTAAGAGACACGATGCTCATTAGTGTGTTCGTGCACTGACGAATGGAGCAGCTGTGAAGGGGGCTCTGACGACCCAGCCCAGTAGGGAAAGGGTCTGGAAGGGTGTTGCGTCCTCAGCTCCCGCCTCACGCCCCGCCTCCCGGCTGCCACCTATGGAGCACGCTTGGCCCGCAGCCTCCTCTTGTGCTCCTCTTGTCTGGGAGCAGCGCCTATGACTGAAGACACCATCCAAAGTAAAACTCTCCCTGTAGATTGTGGCGTCGAGTGTAGTACAATACTCTTGTGCTTCACCAGTAACATTGTCATAGCTGCTTTTATAAAAAGTGAGGGATCAGGGGCCGGGGATTTAGCTCAGTGGAGACTCACGCCCAGAAGCAATCAGTACCACCTACCACAGTGCCGGGCGTGGTGGCTCAGGCCTGTAATCCCAGCACTCGGGAGGCAGAGGCAGGAGGATTGCTGTGATATGAGTTTGAGGTTGAGCTCAGGGCCAGCCTGAACCACAAAGTGAGACCCTGTCTCAAAAAGCCTTAAAAAAAAAAAATGAGGGAGCAAAGAAATACAGAGCATTGGCTATAAAACAAGTTGGCAGAACTATCAAGTATTAAAAGTACTGTATTTTAGTATTTCAATTTCTGTAAATATCTGAAATAGATTTTATCATTAAAAATATACAAAGCAAGCTGGGCATGGTGGCACACACCTATAATTCCAGCACTCAGGAGTATAAGACAGGAAGACTGCCGTGAGTTCAAGGCTAGCCTGAATTACATAGTGAGACTCGTTTTCAAGCAGAGCGGGAGGTGCAGGGCCAGGCGTGCAGGTCGGGGAAAAGGCCTCGAGTTCAACCCCCAGTCCCTAAAATAAAATGTGAAAAATCCATGCACAAGCAGGCTGTGGGTATTTTTCAAAATCATATTCTCATATATTACATTACATAGTAAAATGTAGTCATGCTGTGGTAACAAAAACACTCTAAAGTCCTGGTAGCTTAGTGAAATAAAACCGCATTTCTCATTCCTATGAGGTCTACCTTAGGTCCAGTCAACTTCACAGAGGTTCTGTCCTCTGAACAGGTAGAAAAACAGAAATTCAGAATTCTGCTTATTCAAAGTGTGCTTTTCCCAGTTTCTGTGTAAAAGCAATGCTGTAAGTACCACCATCTAATAATCGTTAGACACTACATTTAGCGAGATGGTTTTGATTCTTCAGTCTCTCAGCAAGATGGCTGCAGTGGTAATACAAAATTGTTTTCTCTTCGCATTAGCACACTAGAAAATTGAACAATGATTAAAAACCTCAAGGGATTCCACTAATATTGTCATTCATAAAGTAAAACCTTGTTTGGGCTTTAAAATTAAGTTCATGAACATTTCTGATGTGTTCAGATTTACCCACATAATAAGTTCCATGTGTGAAGATTTAGTAATCTTTCAGCATTATATAATAGCATCAATAATCCTTTGAACTTACTGATCATAATTCTAAGTGACACAATCTCAAATCTCTTCATTCGAATGTTGAAGATTTAAAAGCCAAAATCTGAAACCACAATTCTGATGAGACAAAAAAGTTTATTCCAAGAAGGCAGAAATTCAAATTCCAGGGAAAGCACTGTGCATGCAATATGGCAATGATAAAAACTTGGGTCTCAAAATGTCAGTTGTAGACACTGGCAGTAGGTTTGTGCATAACAGTGTTGAAACATCAACAAAGTGGTAACAATGAGGAATCATCAATAAAATGATGCGCTTTTTGTACATCTTCATTTGCGAAAGAGAAAAGATTTCACAGCTCAGCTGTTTGAGAGCTTGCATAGTTGGCGATGATCTATCTTGGCCTTCGCCTCAGAAGGCTGATATCGTTTGTCATGGCCTCTCAGATGACCCAGTTATAAACCTCAGTGAACACACTTACAGCCATTGTGGTTTCATTTATACATTTTATTCTTTGATTTACTTATAAATACAGTGTATCCACTCAAACCCTTTTACTCATGAAACTGTGAGCATGTGTGCTTATAAAATGTATATATTATTATTGCTGATGTTATTGTGGAAAATGGCCTCTAAGAATTCAGCTGTTTTTATGCTCTCAACCAAACTGTAAATAAATTATCTTCTAAAGAATTTTTAAATTACTTTTCTAGAATTATGCTTGGGGGATTTGATCTTTGGAGATTCAGACATAGATTTTGATCATTCAGGATTTTCTCATTTAGGATTGCAAATTTCGGGGTTAAGGCCCAAATTCCTTTAGACATTTTTCACGAACTACCTTTAGGTTTCCAAAAATTTCTTTTTCTAAAAGGAATTGTTAATCATCATTTTCATTTATTGTGCTTCTCCAGCCATGTGTAATATGTATATAAATTCTGACTAAAATTTACTTTATATTCTAATTCATCAGCTTTTCAGAGCCACTCCCTCAGTAAATTGTTTGTATGCGAAGGCTGCGCTGCCTCTGAAGCATCCCCACATCCTGAAAACTCATCTGTGGTGCAGTCTGTGTCTCACTTCAAAGTCCACCCATGCCTGATCATTAACCTACTAACGGGGCTTTTCTTCATACAGTGAGGCCATCACTTAGCACACAGGGCCCAGGAGTAATGCGCCTGTGCCCCAGGAATGGCAAAAACTGATTTCCTCTCCAACTCCTCCAGCTCACTGGCTGGAAAGGGAAACTTTTATAGTAAATGTATTTCTTAGTAGGAAACAATAATTTATGTATCATAGATGATTGAAAGCAGTCATAATATTTCATTTTTTTAAAAAACTCACTAGGAAGTATTCTGACTTTAATATGTACTGTCATCCTAACATTGTCTTCACAAAAATTCTCAAGTTGTTTTTCTATGTTCACCTTGAATTCGCCAGAACTGGAATTCTACAAGGAATAGAGCCTGGGCTTACCATGCTAAGTCTATATACTGAGCTAACTCTTGATACTGCTGTCTGGGCACTACAGTGCATGAGATGTGTAATCTTGTACCATTTATCCAGACTGAGACAAATTCAGTACCTTTCTCACTCAGCTTCCTAAGAGTCAGATTTAACTCCCTGATTCTAGAGCACTTACACCTTACATGGAGGAGACTGGGAATGTAAGAGTAGGGGGAAGACTGTACCCTTTATTCACACAGATCTGCAATATGTTCTAACACTTTTTTGAGACAGGGTCCCACTTTGTAGTTCAGGATGACCCCAAACTCACGGTGGAGCCCAAGCCAGCCACAAACTCACATCACAGCAATCCTCCTGTCTCTGCTTCCCGAGTGCTGGGATTACTGGTGTGAGCCAACATGCCTGGCATTGTGGTATTTGGTAACCAGGGGTCAAACTCAGGTCTTTGCACTTGTCAGGCAGACACTAGAACCACTGATCTAAATCCCCAGGCCCATTTTCTTGTATTTTTAAACTTGAGTTTATTAATATATATCAGGAATACAGTATGACCACGTTCTTCACTGAGTATTTGCACCTGCACAAGATACATCTTCATTCTTATTTTCCCCATTCCTCTGCCCTCTGTTTGGTCCCTTACCCTCTATATAGTAACTTTTATTTCTATTTTTTCCATTTAACCTTCAATTTTCCCCTCCTTTGCTTTCCGCTGTTCCCCCAGCTCCCTTTTCTCTTTGAACATTTTCTTCCTTTTGTGCAATAGTTATTATATATTTTAAACCTCATTTACACTTTCAGTTTTTTCACACTAGAGAAATGATGTGGGATTTGCTCATCTGTGTCCAATTTATTTCACTTAGGAGTTAAGCCTCAGTATGTATTCATTTGGTTATAAATATCTCTAATTTATTGTTCTTTGTGGCTAAGTAAATCCTCCATTTTTTCTAGCATATTTTTAACTTAATAGAGTTCCTATCCAAACCAATAAAAACCATTTGTTTTTACTGAGTAAATTCTAACATCACCAGTGCTTCCACAAACAAATCCAGTCCAATTCACCAAATAAAGGCTAAAAGCAGAGGGAAAAGGACTTACCAGGAAAATTTTAAGTAGGTCAGCCTTACTGTAGTGACTGGAAACACTGAACTGAGTAATCTGTCATTTCCCATTAGACGCCAGAGTTTAGATGTAACCAAAATGTTTCTGTTGAGGACAAAATATTCCAACAAATATGTTTCCTTACACTTGCTTTTTTTAAAAAAAATTCACATCTTCTGTACAAATGGAAAAATGGAAAAGTTACACAACAGATGATTTATGTGAGTTCAACTGTCTTTAGAGGCACAGAAGTTGAATTAGTCACATTTAAAGCAGACTAACCAGGGGAATTATTTCATGTGTGTTTCAATTTGAAGATGAATTTTTAAAAATTGAAATCTTTATTGGTACATTACATATACACATCATAATTGCACTCCACAATGGATATTTGTACCATTAAAAGAAACAACTTAATTCTCATTTGTTTTAGTGGGTCCGTCTACTCATGCTTTTGCTATTAAAATATATAGTACACTTAATATGTGGTAAGGTTACCTTGCCTAATATCTCAATGTAAACCAGATAGCATCTAACAACTGTTGTGTGTGTGTGTGTGTGTGTGTGTGTGTGTGTGTGTACTTATCCTTGCAAACTACATGTATCAAAATGGCTTAATATTTCATTCAATCCTTAAATTTCGGGCTGCAAAACAGTTGTTACACTGACCTACCGACTTCTAATTTATGAAATTGTCTAATGTATCACTTGTAATAACTTGTAACTCCTTTCTGAATGTGCAGTTTATATGATACCCACATTTTAGTTTTCATAAAAAATTACTTATTGACTGTCTGAAACTTGGGGTTGTTACTTACTCTTTTTCATCCCTAAGGCTCTCCTCAGTGGTCTCTTAACCACTAGCATACTCCTTGTCCTGTACTATCTTCTCACTCTGTTTTGTCATATTTGTCTTATTTCCCTTTAGAATATGACTCTGAAAAACAATCATTCCGACCTCCACACGTCCAGACAAAATTGCTTACCAGATGTCTCATCCATGTGCCCCTAACAACCTCTGGGCTCACCACAGCCATACTGGAAGCTTGATTGGCTTTCCCCACCTTGCTACCATCTGCCAACAGAATTACCATCAGATCAGGAACTAAATTTATTACATATGACTTTCCTCATTTATTGAATAATCCAGTTTATAGGAAATCCACCCAACCCTTTCTTCCTAACATCTTTTGAACCCCTACCCTCCACATCGTCTTCCTCATGATAGCCTTCATTTAGGCACTTTCATCTGTTACTTAAAATATTGCCTTTTCCTGAATTAAGCCTTTGGTCAACTTTCCACTGCCTTTAAATATCATTTGTATTATCATAGGTAGTTTAAAGCCTTACCAAAATCTACAGCCTAGTTGTATTTCTGGCGTTAACTCCAGGTACCTTACTCCAAGTTAACTGAAAATCATTTGGAGACCTCTTAAAAGGTAATCCTGTATTTCTTTTCTTCCATTCATCATGCCAATGTCTCTGGTGAAGCACACTTCACTTAATTTCTCTACTGGACTAAATCTGACTCAGTCTTTAAAAAGAAAATTGCACTAGGTACCTCAAAATCATGCATTTTTAATCTTTTCTAACTAGGAAATGTGTCTTTGTCTCCATTTCTTTATATTTATCACCTAATAGAGTAGTTGCTATATAGCAGTTATATTTTCTCCATGTTAAAAATTTTTATCTGAGTAATCTGCCTTAAATAATTTCTTTAGCCACACATATGTATGTAAATATATTTGTATTTATGTAAGCTGAGGGCTGAACTAGGGGCCTCATGGATGCCAGGTAAATGTTCTGCTACTGCACTATACCATGATCCTTTTTATTTTTTATTTTTTTTAATTTTTAAACAGGGTCCTGCTCAGTTGCCCAGACTAGTATCAAACTTCCATTTTCCTATAGTTCAACAGACACTAATCAATAAATATAATACAGAAGCAAAGACAAAATTTATATGATGATATTTATGGATACTCAACAAGTAATTGATAAAATCCAACATCCATTTATGATAACAATCCTGAAGAAAATAAGTATAGAAAGACTTTGCCTCAATCTTATAAGTCATTCTTTATAAACCAACTGCCAGCATCATATTGAATGAAATTGCAATCTTTTCCTCTGAAATCAGAAAGAAAACAAAGATGTCCAATATCACCACTCCTATTCATAGCATTCAAAACAATAATTAGAGAAATTAAGCAGAAGAAAGAAATTTTTTAAAGCATAGGAAATTAATAAATCAAATTATACTTATTTGCAGATAGGATTACCATCTTCATAGAAAACAAAAATATTCCACTCAAAGACTGTTCATCAAGTTGTGTCATATACTGGTACAAACTCTCAATGTTCGAGGTGATAATGATGTGTATATATAATATGCAAATAAAGATTTGAATTAGAAACAAGACTGTCTACCTTATCTCACTTTTGTAAAATCCATTTATGGCAAAGCTACTGCCAGCATCAGAGTATTTAAAGAAAAGCTGAAAGCTGTCCTTTGGAAAACAAGACAAGGTTATACGGTATCACCAGTTCTGTTCAAAGCAATACTCAAAATTTAACCAAAGAAATCATGTATGAGAAAGAAAGAAAGGAAAGGGACATATGTGAGAAAGGAAGCAGTCAAGCTTCC
Source organism: Petromus typicus (assembly GCA_004026965.1). Classification (NCBI taxonomy): domain Eukaryota; kingdom Metazoa; phylum Chordata; class Mammalia; order Rodentia; family Petromuridae; genus Petromus; species Petromus typicus. Next base: position 30,737 of record PVIR01011432.1, read on the forward strand.
CTGATTCCAGGAGACATGATCCTTTAGAGAGTAGCCCAAAAACAGCACCAAAGACTGAGAGTCAATAAGCAAATTCAGCAATCAGTAAGGTACAAACCCTACACATAAAGATCAGTACTTTTCCTGTACACCAATGAAGTCCTCGCTAAGCAAAAAATTAAGAAAACAATATCATTCACAATAATACCAGGAAAAATTAAATGCTGAGGAATTAACCTAATCCAGGAAATAAAGATTCACACAATGAAAACTAAAACACTCTCAAAAAGATCAAAAGGACTTCAGAAAATGGAAAGATGTCCTCTATTCTTGAACAGATAAAATAAATATACTAAAAGTGACCATATTTTCAAAACTGATATGCAGGTTGAAGGCAGTCCTAATCAAAATATGAACATTACTCACAGAACTAGAGAAAACAACCCTAAGATATGCGTGGACACCAAACAGACTCAGAAGAGCAAAAGCAACTCCGTGGAACAAGACCAAAGTAGGAAGCATCACAACCTTGAACTTGAAGTTACACTACAGTTCTACAGTGATAAAACCAACTCGGCACAACACAAAACACACACCTAGAGCAGTGGAATAGGACAGAAGATCCACAGCAACCCCAAGCACATTCAGCTAGTTGATCTCTGATGATGAAAAACATACACCAGAGCATAAACTTTAAATGGTATTAGGAAAACTTGCTGCCCACGCACAAAGGACTAAATCTAGGCCCATAACTCTCCCTACACACTAAACTGATATCAAACTGAATCAAAGAACTCCCTGTTAAAACAGAAGTACTTAACTGCTGATGGATAAAATAGGTAAAACTCTTGAAGTAACAAACGTACCCAAGGTCATTTTCAACACAACACCAATGACAGAGGAAATAGTCCCAACTATCAAAAAGTGTTATTATATAAAATTTAAAAGTATCTGTCAAAGGAAGAAACAAATAGTGTGAAGAGACAAATCTGAATAAGAATAAATTTGCCAGATATTCTAAGAACTAACATCTAAAATACTTTACAGAAGACCCAAACAAGAAGTGAGCAATTGAAAAGAATAGATTTTTCAATATATATATGACCATCTATCCATGAAAAAATGTTCAACATCACTGGCCACTAAAGAAATGCAAATTATAACAGTACTTGGGATTCCAACTTACTCTGCAAAGAATGGCTGTCATCAGGAAATTAAATAGTAACAAATGCTGACAAAGTTATAGGAAAAAAATATTTTATATTTCTCTCAATTGTAAACTAATGCAATCACTATGGAAATCAGGATACAGATTCCTCAAATAACTAAAAATAGAAATTCCACTTGGTCCAGTTGTTCACCTTTAGTTGTCTTCCCGAATTACAGATGTCAGATTATAATTATACTTGTATATTATATTTATAGCAGAACAGTGTATAACATCTAAATCTCAGAGGTGCCCTATATAACCATCACCAGAATGAATAAAGAAAATGTAGTATTTATACAGAATGGAGTACTACTCTGCCATAACTGAGAAAAACTTGAATTCTTTATAGGAAAAAGAATGCACATTAAAACCATAATGTTAGGTGAAATAAACAAAACAAGCTTAATATTAGGTTAAATATTAGGTTTATCTGAACAACCCAAAATATAAATAAACAGAAAAATAAAAGATAGATATCAGGAAGAAGGGAGGTAATTATCTTGAAAGGGAAGGTGATCAAGAGATGAGAGAAGTAAGAAGGAAAGGAAAATACAGTGATGTGTTATCTACATGTACCAACTCTCCACAAGAAATGCGACCAGTATGAATACAAATATACTAATAATAAGTAAAAACTGAAAACAAAATTCCTGTTCTCCTTCTTCAGCCTCTGGAGTCATTAGAATCATAAACCCACATCACCTCATGGAGGAGTTTTGTATAGCAGAGTAAGGTTATTTAATATCTACCTTACAGCATGCTTGGGCATAGTCACTTAATGAGGTAAAGCATTTCAAACCATTCGTGGTATATAACAAGTTTTCGGTGGGTGTTAGATATATTTTCATCAATGTTAGCCTTGTAGTTATTTCTTTGCTGGTCCTTCAGAGATGACTTCGGAGTTTTTCACTGAGTATTTTCACATCCTCCTGCATGGCTTTCCGTATTGTTTCAATCCTGAACGCATTAGCTCTCAGGAGTATTCATGGCTCCTGGAGGAGCACAGCTGTCCAGAAAGTAGCTTCAATAGTCACATAGCCTTTGAATCCCAGTCTCCCTGTTTTTATCAGTGGCTGGATAGGAGTTATTTCACTTCTGCATGCCCCAGTTTCCTCATCCATTACCCAGGCTGAGCATAGTGTTTGCCTCTTCGACCATGATAGGACTGAATTGGTTGTGTTAGCAGGGATGTAATACTAGTAGGTACACATCTGTTCAAATAGCACAGCCCACAGTATTAGGAAACATCACTTTGTTAACCTTAAGAACATGGTTGTTTGTGTCAGTTTGGGCTTTCACACCAACTGTGTGTATTTTTGTCAGATCATATGACATGAAAAGAATATTAAAAGTGAATATCCAAAGTGTTGTTCTACAAACAAAGAAATGAAAGGTGATGTATTTTCAGTAGCTTGTCTTCTAACTGGGCTAATTCAGAATCTTCAGCATCAATGCCCTATGTCTATTTTTTGGCTACTGCTGCAAGTTGAATTGCACACGCAGAGGTCACTGGTATGTGGTGAATCCTAGACCATTGTCACCCACAGGAAAAGTGCTGGCCTTCTGGTGGCAACAAACCAATCACAAGGCACAAGAAATGCTGGTGTTTCATGAGACAACAGGCTAACATGGCATACAGGAATGGAAGGAGAATAGAGAGCTGCAGTTAAAAGCACCAAACCTAATGTCAAATCCCAGGGTTCAAACCTTGATTTCACCACTTTGGAGTCCTCTGCCATCTGAGCGTGGACAACTTACGGGGCACCAATGGCCCCTATTTCTTAAACTATAAAATAAGAGACATTAGAGATGACAAATCAATGTGATTTTGTGGTTTAAATAAATTAATCGGTGGATTAATTTCATGGTGCATTTGGTTTGAGATTCTGTAAAGCAGCATCTCAGGTTACAGCTTCTATGAGAAATAAAATCACTATGAAGTTAAGAAGCTTAAACTTTTGAGCCGCCCTCTAAATTTCACAGATTCCTCCACAGTTGTGTGAAGGTCTAAGAGTGTATCAATTGAGTACACAGTTTTAATTTTCAGCAGTTGTGTAATTTCATGTTCTTTTTCCATATTATTATTAGTGACTAATGGTTATTCAATTAGTGAATTTATTTTGGCAGATTTGTGTAGCCATATAACAGACTTTAATCATTTCTCTAACCTTCACTACAGCATCTCACCCTTGTCCCTAATTTAACATGTTTATTGGGGGAACTTTCAATGTGCATAATATATTTTGATCATGTTCATGCACTCTGCCCAAATACCCCAAATTATGTAATTTCCACATTCCAGAGATAGTAGATTCCTCTGTGGATGCTAGGATCCCATCTCTACAATTGTATGTAAAAGGGATAAGAATAATTGGATGACACTGATCCCTTTCATTCTGGGAGCAAGATTCTCATTCTTTAGTTGAAAGCCACAAGTATCATATGAAGGAAATTCTTCTCCCCAGGCCTGGGACAGAACACCTCATCTCTGACATAATCACAAACTTTGTGCTTTGTGTATTATTTTCCTGTAGCACATAGGCAGAGTGAATCAACTGAAAAGGTGCTTTAAATCAACTGCCTTGAAATTCCTTTGTCTACCATCCACATTGTCTTCATGATGGCTTTGAAGTCTTAAGATAAGTCCCATCTTGGCTGAAATTCTTACAAAGCAGTACTGACCCTGAAACCAAAAATCACATTATACACAAGCATGTACTATCACGTTCCTTTGACTTCTTTATATTTTACACAAAATTGTCTACACAAAGCATTTCTGTTTCTGCTTCTGATACTGACATGAGAATCTTTAATCTGTTCAATTAAATATATCTGGAAACAGCCTGTGAATCTGCAGTTGAAAATAAGAGAATGTTCACTCCACAAGCTGTTACGTATTAAATTGGAGCAACACCTGTTTTCCTCTTGCTTGTGACAGCCTTTGGGGAACTCAGAACCAGAGAGGGGCTGCCATTGGACTATGAAATATTCTTCTCTTCTGCTTGTTGTTACTCGGATACTCTTGATCACATCATTGAAACAACCTTGCATCTGCAGTATATGCTCCGGGGAAACATCAGCAATTCTATTACTGTGAAAGGTACGGGAAATTGTTTCTGGTTAGTTGCTGGCTTCTGTTCCTCTGGTTATATGCTCCAATTCTACAAGCCTCATGCAGGAAGTTTTTACTACTGAGAAAAAAACAAATGATTTCATCATAATATAAGGCACATAAAGAGAATCTTCTTTAAGAAAAACATTCCACGCCTTTTTAAATTAATGTTCTTAAAACTAATTAAAATTAATGGTATTAAAATTAATTTTATTAGTTCATACTTGCTATGTATAATACACACAAGGTCACATTCATCATGGAAAATTTGTACCTGTCCACAATATATTTTAATTCTTTTTGCTCCCTTCCCTTCCCCTCCCTTCAACCCTTTTTATTCACCTCATCTACAAAAGCTTTGTTTATATTGTTTTTTTCAATTTTCTCTCTTTTTAAAAATCCTTTTTCCATGCCTTTCCTCCCCCTAACCCTTGTTTCCCTTTCTATTTGGACAAGTTCTTGAAATTTTGTTTCTCTAACGTTAGCCTATCGGGAGTGCTGTGATATGAAATCACACACTGCAACTTCATTTTGTCCTTACAGAATGTTTTCTTATTGTTGAACTGATTTCCATTTGGATTCTCCTAACTCAAGTAGCCTCAAACTCGGAAACATTCTCCACAATACACCAATAATTATGTGTAAACAAATTATTCCCATGATGTCCCTTAATCTAAAAAAATTAAGAGATTAAAAATGGTAAAATAAAGTGATGGTAAAATGAAAAGAGAAAAAGAAAGAAAAGCAGATCTTCTGAAATCAGGAAAGCACTGACAGGAAAACCACAACCTATAGAAACGCTGGAGAAACAGAGAACAACATGAAAAAAATGATGAAGCAGTCTGCACTCTTACCCTGGCTCCCTGAGAAAAGAACCTGCCTCCAAAGACAAAGTTCCCAGAAATGGGAGGTCCAGGAAGAAACAATGGAAAAAGGCAGCAAAGTAAGAACCAAGAAAAGTCCATAGTTACTGGAAACTGCCAACAATATCATGAAATTTTGCTCCAATCATACTCTACCTGCATAGCAAAAGGCAGTTGGAAATAAATATCATACAGCACCAGCCACATTTGATAGTGTTGACTCAAGAGCCAATCTGAGAATGTGTTAATTAAATTGTTTCAGACTGAGATACAGACCAAAAATTCACCTCAGACTTTTGGGGTCATCCTACCAAAGGGACTGGGTGGGTGACAGCTATGAGACAGTTGCACAGAGGGAGGGAATTAGATGCAGATCTGAAGTGAAGTTTAAGTTTAGGCAGGGAGAACATGGGGGTATTACTTTAAGAGCTGAGAAGCCAGGACACTGGTGACTGGATTTCAGGGGGTGCTGGTGGCTACAGCCTGGGGTAAATGGATGGAGAAACATCTGCAGCAGAGAGTGGAGAGACAGTTCATAAACCAGAGGTTGGAAAGCTATGTGGAGAAAGCCAGGACATGAAAACAGTTGAAATGGAAACTGGGAATAGGGTGGAGTCTATATGCTCCCCTGTGCAGAAACCACTCCCCCAATATGGCCCGCATGACGTGGGAAGCCAGCACTCACACACAAATGTGTAAGTGCAGAAACAAAATGGCCAGGAGGTTTCACAGCCGCGAAGGTGAAGTCACATTACAGTGCTACAATGGCAAAGCTGGCTAGGCACAAAAACAGGCACACGTGGATCGATGGATGCATAAACACCCCCAAGCGTGTTGAGCTTTCTGATCTCTGATACACTGGAGGCAAGACAGTCTTTAAATGTATTAGGAAAACTTTCCACCCACACACAGATTAAATCTAGACTCAAATCTCTCCCTACACACTAACTAAAATCAAAATGAATTAAAGAACTGTTAAAACAGAAGTACTTAACCTGCTGGTAGACAAAATAGGTAAAATAGGTATGCCCAAAGTCTTTTTTAATAGAGCTCCAGTTTCACAAGACATAGCACTGTGAATTAAGAAATGAGAACATATCAAACAAAAAGTTTCTGCACAGCAAAAAAACAACCCACGGATTAAAAAGACAATTTACCACATGTGAAAAAACAAGATCCAGCTAAAATGCAGACTTAATTTCTAGAATATATAAAGAATTTTTTTTAAATGGACTCTCCAAAATAAAAGACTTAGTCAAGAAATCGGCAAGTGAAATGAATAAACACCTCACAGGAAATAAATACACAAAGAAATGCCCAGAATCATTTTCCATTAGAAAAATGAGAATTAAAACAATATAAATATTCCATGTTTATAGATAATGTTGAAGTCTGGCTAAGTGCACCACACCACAGTCCGATAGCTAACTATAGGACAATAATGAGGGTTCTGCACACACAACCCTTGGTGTGTAGAGCCAAACCCGGACTGCCTGTTGATCACCCCATGGTGGGACTCTTCAGGCATCACTCAATCAACAAGTTACATGTACAGCCTTGCCTATGCCCACCCTTGACTGCATATATAAAAGCAACACCCGTGCTCTAGAATGTACATTAAATATTGTAAAACAGAAAACATGCAAAGGGAAATAAGCGTAGGGCTAAGTAAGAGGGGAAAGAAAAACTGTGATGGTAATTACAAAAAGAAAAACAAAGCTTATGTATATAGAGGATGGGGGTTGTAGGTTGGATAGGAGAGTGGAATGGGAAAAAATGAGAATCAAGTCATGTCATATACTGACACAAATTGTCAGGTTGAATGTGATCATGATATGTATACAAAATGTACTTATTTCACAATAAAAAATTTTTAAACTCATCTTTATTGGTATATTATGAATACACATCATCATCATATTCAGCATTGAAAGTTTGTACAAGAATATGACATGACATAAAATGTTTAAAAAGAACGTCACCACTATCTTAATGTTCAGCTGTAAAGTACTAATTGAAGGAAATATAGTATCCACAATCTACTGAGCTTTAAACAGATTAAAATGTTAACAGACTTGAAATTTTCTCACATAGTGAATGAAGATTATAAAATAATAATTATCACAATAAAAAGCAATGTTCCTGATCAATAAAGATGGAAGTGATTCTCTGAAATCATTCCCAGAGTCTGTGTCCTGTCTCTACACCTCACCCTCTCCCTCCAGATCAAGATACCAGCCTACACATCTTGAATGACCAGCGATATTGAACATTTCTTCATGTACTTCTTAGCTGCTCTTATTCTTTTTTTGTTTTGTTTTGTTTTTTTTGCTTTTGTTTTTGTTTTTTGAGACAGGGCCTCGCTTTGTGGTTCAGGCTGGCCCTGAGCTCAGCTTCAAACTCATATCACAGCAATCCTCCTGCCTCTGCCTCCCGAGTGCTGGGATTACAGGCATGAGCCACCACACCCAGCACTGTGGTATGTGGTACTGGTTGCTGCTGGGCGTGAGTCTCCACGCCCAGTATGGTATGTGGATATGGGGATCAAACCTGGGTCCTTTCACTTGCAAGACAGGCACCAGAACCACTGAGCTAACTCCCCAGCCCAAGATGCTCTTATTCTTAATCTGAAATGTATCTGTTCATTTCAGATCCCCATTTTTGAACTGAATCATTAAATTTGTGTGGGCTTTTTAAAATGTTCTTTATATATTCTAGGTAGCAGCCCTTTGTATGATGAACAGCTGGTAAAGATTCTTTCTCATATTGTTGACTGCCTTTTCACTCTGTTAGTGGTTTCCTTTGCTGTACAGAATCTTTTTAATAGAACAAGATCCCATTTGTTGATTTATTCTGCCAATTCTCATGCTGTAGAGGTTTTGTTCATGAAATCTTTCAATAAGCCAATGTCTTCAAGAGTTTTGTCTAACCTGTTTTGCAATGGGTTTAGTGTGCCTGTTTTAATATTTAGGTCTCTAATTCACTTTGATTTTAGCTTGGTACACAGTGAAAGAGATGGGTCTAACTTTAGTTTTTGCCAAGTTAAAGTCCAGTTTTTCCAGCACCATTTGTTAAAGCGGCCATCTTTCCTCCATTGAGGATTCTTGGCTCCTTTGTCAAAGATGAGGTGGCTTAGTGTGCCTGGGGTTGTTTCTGGATCTTCTAGTCTACTGCATTGATCCTCAAGTCTGTTACTTTGCCAGTACCATGCAGTTTTTATCACAGTGGTTTTATAGTATAGTTTCAGGTTAGGAATCATAATATCCCCTACCCCCTATATGTACCCTATATGTCCTTGTTGCTTAGAATTACTTTCACTATTCCAGGTCTTTTGTGGGTCCAGATGAATGTTGGATTTTTGTCTCTACATCTGTGAAATATGCTGTTAGGATTTCAATCAGGATTCAGATGAAAACAATAATGAAATGTCATCCCATTCCACAAAGAATGGCTGCTATCTCAGAATTATCCAGGAATAAATGTTAGTACGGCTGTGAAGAAAAAGGAACCCTTCTTCACTATTGGTGGGAATGTAGACTCATACAAACTCTGTGGAAATCAGTGTGAAGATTCCTCAAAAAGCTAGGATTGGAGGTCCCATCTGACCTGAACATCACTCTGCTAGGTATATACACAAAAGAATTAAAAGATTCATATCACAGTGACATATGTGCACCCATGTATATAGCAGCTCAGTTTGTGATTACTAAATCTTGGAAACAACCAACATGTCAGTCAACAGAAGATTCAATAAAGAACATATAGTTCTTTTATAGAATGGAGTATTATTCTCTATTAGAAATGATAAGATTGAGTCATTCATACCTAAATGGCTGTATCTTCAGGACATCCTCATAAGTGAAATAAATAGGTCACCAATGGGTAAATTTCATATTTTTTTCTCTGCTATTAGAAAATGAGGATGTAAATGAATTCTAGTATGTATAGTTGATATTGTGAAATAGAAAAAAAATTTTTTTAAAAAGAGGGTGTAGGGGTAAATAACAAGGGGGAAAAGAATGTGATAATAAAGGAAACAAAGCTTATGTATATAGTGGGTGGGGGTTTTCAGAGTGGGTGGGGGAAGGGGATAAATGAGACTCAAGTCTTGTCATATTCTGGTACAAACTCTCAATGTCGAATACGATGATGATGTGCATTCATAATGTACCAATAAAGATTTGAATTTAAATATAAAATGATACCAGCATATGACTAACCACAAGTGGCACTCCAACGTGGGGCCTGCAGTCATGAAGAAAAGTTGCGTTGGTTGCGTGCACCTCCACTTCAGAATGGGGAATTTATCTAGCTCACAGTGGGACTTCCAGCTAGAATCGCTGGGCAAGCTCCTCCTGAGGTCTTCGTATCTCTTGAGACCTAGTTCTGTCCTTTTAGGAAGCGATTAGCACTACCTCCCCGTGCATTGAGGCAGCCCATTTGTTTGATGGTGAAGTCTGTAACCAGACTGTGTTGCACAAAATGCCCAATGTACTGCAAAGGAGCAATATTGTCCTTCCTTTGAAATTTTTTCCTGTTGTGTCTGCCGTCCTACAGTGCCCTGATACCTGCTCTTCTAAAAACCCTAACGCCTGGGTCACTTCCTCTTCCCCAGGAGAAAATTGCTCTGCCCCTGCTTCTGTTTTTGAATCACCCAAAGATGACGCCAAAGTCATCGTCGTCGCCAACTCCTACTTCCTCCTCTTGTGCTCTTTCAGCACCGCCTCTACTTCCTCCTATGACTCCTCACCCATAAAAATTGCAGCGTAACCACGACTCAGCCTTCTTCTGCTCATGTCTCTTCTGAGGAGGCGACTCCACCCTCAAAATAGCCTCCATTCACTGCCCCTCTGCTGAGGAGGAGATCCCTCCCACTGTTTATCTGTTACCATAAGAAAAAAAGAAAACAAAAAAGGGAATTCTTTGCATACCCTGTCAACACCCACCCCACAAAATCTGATGCCCTGGCACCCTCACTCTCCAAAGGTGTGGAAGGATTTTCTTCAGGTGGTAGCTGATCATGGTCCACCGAGCCCATTTGTACTTCAGCTGTTAGAAAATTTCTCTTACAATCTTAATTGTCCCGAGACTGGCTATATCTCAGGTGAGCTTGTCTGTTCCCTGGTGACTTCCTGATGTTTAAAGTATTATATAAAGAACAATGTGAACAGTAGGGAGAGGGTAACTACTGATTGGAACCCCATTCACTGCCAAAGCCCTAAAAGGGAAAGGAACTTATTCTGACCCTGCTCAGCAGGGGAGACATTGACCAGGTACAGCTGCTTCTAGCCACAAATTTTTCCACAAATCAGCTCAAGGTCTTGTCCTATTTACACAACTGTCATCCTGTAGGGAAAACAAATTATCTGCACCTGTGCTTCCTGTGGACCCTTAGTACCCTTAATGCTATTACAGAGGCCAGCTGCTATTTCTGAAGGAGATGATAATCTAACAGGCGCCCTGCTCTCTAGTATGCAAGCCATAAATAGACTCCACCTTGCTCTTTTTACTCTTAACTTCTTAACATTTGATGCACGGGGTGTCCCCATAGGGAGAAACTCAAGCTCCTTTGTTTCTGTGGAAGAGCTCCCTAACCAATAATTGGAAGAGTTCTGACCCTCTGTTGACAGTGAGGGGAGGTTTTTCTTGTGTGTTCCTAGAGGACAGTCCATAATCCATCTGGATCCCTGCTTGGAACATCAGATCCTACACCAGACCCCTCAACAAAGATGGCTGCATTGTCACTCTGAGACCCTCCTTGACACAAGCCAATTAATGAAACCAACCATGTCACTGGTCACTTGGGGAGCCCTTAATGCCTTCATACAAGTTACTTCCTTTACCTCCCCTCTGGTTTTTTTTGTTTGTTTGTTTGTTTGGGTTTTGTTTGTTTGTTTTGTTTTGTTCTTTGTTTTTGGTTAAGGCCCTCAAGTCCAAAACCAAAGGGGGAAATATAGGTGATGTTAAAGTCTGGCTAAGTAAAGTGTGCCGCACCACAATCTGGTAGCTAACTATAGGACAGTAACAAGGGTGTTGCACACATGCACCTCAGTGCATAGAGCCTTGAGACTGGCCAATCTTGGATCACTTGTTGATCATGCCAGGTCCTGACTCTTCAGGCCTCAGCCAATCAACAGGTTACACACAGAGCTTTGCTTATGCCCATCCTCAGTTGGATGTATAAAAACATCTACCCCTGGTCAATACAGACAGACATGATTCTATTATATCATCCCGGAGTCTGTGTGTGTTGTGTCTCCACCTCTCACTCTTTTTGTTGGGGTCAAGATACCTGCACACAACCAATCAGACATATTACACCACAAACAGTGGTCATCACCCAGAAATCATATAACAAATGTTGGCAAGGCTACAGGAGAAAAGGAACTCTTCTATACTGTTGGTGGGAATGTAGACTAGTACAACCACTGTGGAAAAATCAGTACAAAAAATCCCTGAAAATCTAAAACAGGAAAATCCATTTGATCCACCTATTTCCATTCAAAGGATCTTCCCACAGGGTTAAAGACAGTGTATCAAAGAGACACATGCATCCTCATGTTTGCAGCAGAGCAATTCCTAACAGCTAACTGCAGAAAACAGGTGAGGGATGAAGAGAATGTGGTGTCTGTACACAATGGATTATTACTCTACCCTAAGCAATGACAAGTTTAAATATTTTATAGGAAGAACAAAGAACTTTGAGATCCTAACATTAAGGGAAATAAATCAGACACTCAAGCTTAAATATCACATGGTTTTACTAGTAGGAGAAACCCAAAGTACATATGGACAACAAAACAAGAAACAGAGAATAAAAAACATGGAGAAGGGAGCCATGCAGTGGATAGGGGGTGGGAAGAAGTGAAAAAATCATTTAAGATGTATTATGTACAAGTAACAGCTTCCCATTATTAATGTAATCATTGTGTATTCCCAGCATGTACCAATAAAAATAAAAACTAAATAAGTATCAGATAATCAATAAACACTTTCAGTATTTTATACTCAGTATACTAACACAGGCATGAGGGTGGGCATTACACTTTGAATCACTGCTGAGCAAATATATTTGTTTCCAAGTTGAAGATTTATGGCAACCATGCATCCAAGAAGCACATTGGCACTATTTTGACAGTAGCTTTGTGGGTCTGTACCACTGTTTAATAATTTTTATAATATTTTAAAATTTTATCATTATTTTATGAGCTATGGTGATCTTTGGTCAGTGATCTTAAGTATTCAGTTATAATTATTTTATGATACCTTGAATTAGAGCTCAAAAAACAGTAAACAATTCATAAAGTACTAGCTCTGCCTACTTCCCCTGCTGCCTACCTTCACCCACAGTATGTCCTCTCCTCAGGTTTCTCTCTTCTTTAATACCAAACAGAACTAGAGTTAGATGAACTAGCAGCACTACAACAGCCTCAGAACTTTCAAGGGAAAGGGAGTGTCTCTTGTCTGTCTCTTAAACGTACAAGCTGGAAAGGGAAGTAAGAGCACAAAAAGCTGAGATGGGGAGAGAGCTAGGTTTTTAGGGACAAACAATAAGTCAAATTGTAAATGCAAAGAAAAAGTCTTTGAAACAAATTAAAACATTACTCTAATGAAGCCATGAATGATGGGAAGGCAACACAGATTTGTTGCTGTTGTGGAACAAGTTTTAGTGATGTAGATGGAAAATCAAACCAGCCACATATTCCTTTCAGGTAATTCCCAATCCCAAGCAAGTTCTAAACTGCTCAGTTTTGTGAAGACAGGAGATCTGAGGAGGCTGAAGAAAGTTTGAAGGGAGCAAAAGTTTAACTTACAAGGTGTAAGGAAGAGCCACCTCCACAGCACAAAAGTGAAGTAGAAAGTGCTGATCTAGAAGCTACAGCAATTTATTCAAAAGATCTAGCTAGATATTTGATGAATATAGTTACATTAAACGATGTATGTTTAATGTAGCCCAAACTACCTGATACTGGAAAAACACACCATCCCAGACTTCATACCTTAAGAGGAGAAATCAAAGGTTGGCCTCATATATTCAAAGTACAGACTGACCCTCCTGTAAGGGACCAAGAAAGCTGGTTATTTACTGTTTTGAAAAGCCACAGGTCCCTCCCTGCACAGTGAGCTGAATCTACTCTGCCTGGGCTCTCTACACCAAATAAGGCAACAGACAGCAAATTTGTTTGCAACATGTTTATTAATTACTTTCAATCCACCATTGAAACTCACTGATTAAAAAAAAAAAATCCTCTCAAAATATTACCTCCCATTGGCAATGTACTAGTCGCCAAAGTGTGAGGGTACAGAATTTCACAGTCATTTTCATGCTTATAAATGCATCCATTTTAGAGCACAAAGACGGAGTAATTTTGACTTTCAAGTTTTATGATTTAAAACACATGTTTCAGTAAGACCACGGTTGCCTTAGACAGTGATTCTTCTGATAAATCTGGGCAAAGAAAACGGAAAACCTTTTGGAAAGACCTGGTCCTTCTAGGTGTCATTAAGAACATCTACGGGATGGGGACTCAGCGTGCTGGTAGAGTGCTTACCTAGCACACATGTGGCCCTGGGTCCAGTTCTCAGCACTGAAAAGAAAAAAAATGGCTGTGATCCATGAGACTGGTTAAAATCATCAGTATCAATAACAGCTGGGAGAAAGACTGATCCACAATGCATGACTTTTGGAAGTTCATTAGTTCAATAATTCAAAGGTGATAAAAATAATAGTGGAGTTAGAATTAAATTTTAAAAGGAGACTAAATATGCCAGATTTGAACCTAAGATGAAAAATGACATCTCTTTTCATAGAAGAACTAACCAGGCTGGGCTGTGTGTTTTACTTTCAACTGGATCTTCAAAATCAATCTTCCATGAATTATAAATTTTCATTACAATCTTCCTTTCTGTAGATTTATTCATCGTGTACATTAGATCCGAGACCTGCCAGCATCATTACAATGTTCTGGATTTCTGAGACTAAAAAGTAACAAGTTAATTTTGATGTTGAAGGTTTAATTCCATTTTCATGGTTTACTAACGTTAATATATACTATTCTGTAACATAATGTTAGAATAAAACACTGTATAATGATTGTTTAAAATGTGAACATTAAATTCTAAAAATACACATTTTAACAAGAAAAAAGAAGAGTTCAAAGTGGAACCGGAGGAGGTGACTGCACAGCTGCATTTTCATCAGGAGTCTCTGACAGATGAGGAGTGCTCCTCATGGAAGAGAGAAGAGAGAGGTTCTCTAAGATGAAATCTACTGCTAACTAAAATGCCATGGATATTATTGAAACAACAGCAGAGGTTTTCAAATAAAATGTAAGTTTTAAATGTAGGTAAAACAATAGCATTTTGAGAGGGCTGACTTCGATTTGGAAAGAAATTCCAGTGTGTATAAAATATTACGAAGCAATATTATATGCTACACAGAAATCTTTCAGGAGCGGAAAAGTAAACCAATGCAGTAACTGCATTATATTTTAAGAAATTGCTGCCACTCCCTCAACCCCAATCAATTACTATTCTGCTCATTCAGCAGCCATCACATCAAGGCAAGACTACACAACAAAGAGAATACAACTGGATGAAGGCTCAGATAACCATTAGCTTTCTTTAGTAATAAGAAATTTGTAATTTTATGTACTTGTTAAAAGACATAGCTACTGCCCATTTAACAGACTGCAGTCCGGCCATGTCTCCAAGATGTACCTGGGCTCGCTGTGTTGGTGAATGTCTACATCACCTTGACTCTGTGAAGGGACTCAACATTTGATCAGGCTTTATTGTCTGTGAAGATGTTTCTAAAAGAACTGAGCATGGGATCAGTAGATTGAGTAGATCACTGTCTTTGATTTGCATGAGCCTTATGGGGGGCTGAAGAAAGAAAGCATCATAGTGACCCTCTTCTGACTGGAGGAAGCTCCTCCTGCTCAAATGCACCCAATATTCAGAAGGGAATTTCTTTTCCAACCTTTAAACTCAAACTGAAAGAAGCTCTTCCCTGGTCATAGCCATTGTCATTTGAACTGCAGCTGCACAGAACACTTCTGGGTCTCCAGCCTCCTTACCGCAGACCATGGGATTTGTCTGTCTCCACAGCCACACATGCCTTTCCAGAGGATGAGTCTGATCTATAGATACATGAACATTCTATTGTCTTTGGGGGAATAATACGGTTGCATTTCAATAATTATCAGACTTTACCAATTCTTTGTGATGAAAAAAAACTTTCTGGACATACAAAAGGAGAAACCAATGTGATGGATTGGCACGTTAATCATATCTACTGCCTCTATGCATCACATCAGGCCTCTTTCTTAGGCCCACAGGTCAACAGGCCCCATTGCTACTGGGTTGGTACTGAACTGTGTTGGCCTCTGCACACCATGGATCGGTCTGCAAAAACAAGCTTTTTTTTTTTAATTTTTTTTATCTTTATTGGTACATTACATATATGCATCATGATTGCACTCCATAAGGGGGATTTGTACCAGTATAACACACAATTTAATTCTCATTTTTCCCATAGCCCTACCCACCCTACCGCCCCCACCATATACATAAAATTTGTTTCCTTACTTTTTTTGTTACAATCTCATCATTTTCCCCCTTCACCCTATTTTACATTAAGCATTTTCTATTTCACAATACATAACATACAATTCTAGGACTCATTTACCTCTTTATTTTCTCATACCAGAGAAAAGATGTGATATGTACCTATCTGTGCCCTATTTATTTCACTTATGAGGATATCCTCAAGGTATGTCCATTTAAGTAGAAATGATTCAAACTTATCATTTTTTATGGCAGAGTAATACTCCATTCTGTAGAAGAACCACAGCTTTTTTATGCAGTCTCCTGTTGATGGACCCTTGGATTGTTTCCAAGATGTAGCAATCACAAATTGGGCTGCTATAAACATGGGTGCACATATGTCACTGTGATATGAGTCTTTTAATTCTTATGTGTATATACCTAGCAGGGCAATGGCTAGGTCAAATGGGACCTCCAATCCTAGCTTTTTGAGGAATCTCCAAACTGATCTCCACAGGGG
>PVIR01011433.1:0-47241 GCA_004026965.1 Petromus typicus
ATCATGTCATTTCTACTCACTATTTTGTTCCTGTTGGCCTTGTAACCCCAGTCAGACTGCCCACTTCCTTCACACATTCATGTTCCTGGCACTAATATTCATAAAGCTATAGAAACAACTCTAATGTCTACCAGAAGATGAATAAAAATATAAAGAGTGACATATACATGTTCATGCAGAGTAATTATTCAGCTTTACAATGAACATCCTGCCATGTGGTACAACACGGATGAAATGTAAGAGCATTATGCTAAATGATATTAGAAAAATCACCAAAAATGAAGAGGAAAATATGATAGGCTATCACATTTGTGGGGTATCCTGTGTAATCATAGTCATGGAAATAGTAGAACAGTAGCAGGAACGAGGAAATTCTTCCTAACTTCATACTATTCTCCACTCTATTTGCATATTTAAAATTATTAATAAGTATAAAGGTGGGTTGTTAGGTTAATTACATTACTATGTCTGGTAAATAAATGTGAAGAATTTAAATGCATAAAAGAAAGTATTTTGAAGGTATACTCACAATTCTTCTCTGGTAAATTAAAGATAATGAATGTGCTGCCTTCCATTTTAAGACCTAATTTTCTCTAACTGTCAAATTCTATATTTCAAATTAGCATATTATCTTTATTTTTACACATAGAATGGGTAGTTCCTTTTAAAAACTCAACATTGATGGAATTTAAAATATATTGCAATCATTATGTGGCTCTTTGTTGGTTATTTTTGACATTCATTTGCTCTAATTCCCATTGTTATACTCTGTATTCAAAGAAATATTTAAACTCACAACAATTTGGCAGGATTATGATGTATCTTTCATTTCTTTAATAAATATATACTGCTGTCATTGAAATAAAATTTCATCTAAAACTAATATAGAAGTATGAGAAATTATAATGAAGAGAGAGAAACAGCATTCTCTTCTGCAAAGTTCTGATAAGAATTTGTTTCTATAAGAGTCTTTCCCTTGTTGTAATTGGAAAATTACAATGTTCACATTTAAAGACCAATGTTATTATAACAGTTCTCTATATTTATTTTGAAAAACTAAGAAATCTGTCATTATTTCTTTGCATCAGTGGCTCTTTATACTCTTTGAAGTATATGAGGTTTATATTGTTTTTGTTTATGTTATATCACTTACTTTAAGCAAAAGTGGCCAGCACAGTGTTATATTTTAGGTATTGTGGTTGTATACGACCCAGCACAGGTCAGTTGAAACCTACAGAGATTTGATTAGTAAGAAGATTAGTACCATTAAAAAGAAGCCAAATACTTTAAACAAAGGCAAAGTAGATATTTTCGTGAATCAACAAAACACAATCTATTGTAGGCTGACTGATGCAAAATTTTAAATCTTTCACTTGAGATGAGATTTCCTATGCACCTTGCTTGAGAATTTTAGCTTAAAAATTGACTTTCCCAGGATGCATTTGTCATGTTCTACCAACTGGGCTCATGTATATTGCTGCAAGCATCATTCAAAAGACACAGCTACTGCTCAAGCTATCAGCAGTCCTTGGTGTCCTCTACATGGTGCTGGATGTTCAGGCGTGAACACAAGAGCTGAGTCATCACAGAGGCTTCCATCTAAACTTCACAGGAAAACCCACAGTACCAGGCAATGTGCCCCTGAAACAGATAGAGAAATGAAGGCAAATATGCAGTACAGGGCACAGGAACTGGTAGATGTTGGGAACATGGAATATCTGCCAAAAAAAAAAAAAAATCACAAGCTAAGAATGGGTCCAGTTCAAGAATTAAGCCATCTGTGCAGCCACCAGAAAGGACAAGGAGCAGAGCCACACAAATCCCTTGGCCCTGACATCATAGGGCACAGTTGCTGGACCCGAAGCTACAGAACTCCATGTTTGTCCTGACTGATTTTGGTCTTGCTTTAGGCCAATTCTTTTCAGTCTATTGATTTGTCCTTCTTGGAATGGGATTTGACTCCATCCTGTTGTATTTTGTAAGTAACTTGCTTTGTGAGTTTGACAGGATATCATGGCTAGAGTACGCCACACATCTCAGAGGAGATATTGACTTGGATTTATGAGAAACACTGAAACTGTTGAGACTGGGTCTGGCTCCAGGCTCCCCAAAGCCATTCTCCTGTACTATTCTTAGCCACCTGATGTGAGCAGCATTCTTTACCCAGAGTCTGTCTGCTTTGATGTCTTTACTTTGCAGTTCCCAGCTATGGATTGAAATCTCCAAAACCACAGACTTCATAAACTTTTCCTTTAAATTGCAGTGTCAAGTATTTTGTCTGAGAATGGAAATGCTGACCTATATGAGTGTGAAAAATCAATGCCTACAGAACCTCCATGTAGTCAGCAAGAGAGAAGCAATGCAAGGGAAAAGTGGGGCAGGGACTGAGCCTGTACAAAGAAAACACGTATAGTGTGACAGTAGACTGTCTCAAGTGATTTCAGCAGGCCAATTTGAAAACACGGGCTTCAAAAGCAGACCATTTTTAAATGCTCACAATTGTGAGTTGAAAAAATAATGTGATGGAGCTCAGTAAGACACGAAAGAACACCAGGTGAAACTTCAGGCATAGGAAAAAATAGTAATTCAGTGAGATCTCAAAAATAAGCATTATACTATATTATTAAAAGCTAATTTTGATAAACAAATACATTTTAGTTCAGGAAAAATAATTTGACCTAAAATTATCAAAACCAAAAATTACAGTCAAATCTCTTACAAAGTTAAAGGGTAACAAAAGCAAAATAATGAACAATGGATAATGACTGCATATTAGAACAATATGTCCTTTGAAATTATATGAAGTCTCTTTTCAAACATCAGAAGCTGGAAGGTGGACATCTAGACAGAGTTAGAAATAAAGAAAAACTGCCGTTAAGATCCCAAAACACGGAAATGCAAAAAGTAATACAAAGGAGACAACAAATAAGAGATAAAAGAAAATACAGGAGAAATGATGACTAAAACTAGAAGTATAAAAAGGTAGAAATGTAATAGATAATACTTCAAAATAAGCAGATGAAAAAGAAGACATAATGCAAATAATTAAAACAATAAAACAATTTAACAAAAGTTAAGTTATTGAAAGGTGAACAAAAGAGATCATATAGAACATAAGTGCTTTTAAAATATAATATCCAAAAAAGAAGAAAATTTATATTTCAAAACAATTTTGATTAAATAAATCAAATTGACCTACAAAAGAATAATACAGGTAACTCGGGAAATGATTTGCATATTTAACGAAATGCTTCTCAAAAGTGGACGCTCCATGAGACTTCAATGCTAAGTGAAATGAATCAATCACAGAAGAATAAATATTGCATGGTTTTTCTTATACGAGAAACTCGGGGCATAAATAATTTAAAGAGCAAAATAAAAGATGGTAGTAAACAAGGCTTGACCCTTATCAAAGGGAGAATAGATGGAGTGATGGAGGAAGAATGAAGGGGGAAAAAGAATGGAGGAATAAAATGAATTAAGCTGTTATAGGTACACTTAGTGATTCCCCACCATTAACATCTTTGTTATGTGTGTAAAACATTTGGTCATACATCTTAGAAGCAGCCTGTATGTCCACCTATATGAATGGATAAAGAAAATGTGGCATTTTTACTCAGTAGATGATTACTCTGTTTTAAAGAAAAATAAGTAATTTGTAGAAAAATAGATGCACCATCAAAATGTTACATGAAACAAATCAGGCACAGGAGCTGAAATATCACATAGATCTTTTATTTGAGAAACCCAGATATAAGCAAAGAACAAAACCAGAGAAAATAGGAAGAAAAGGGGTAGATTTCGCTCAAATAGAAAGGAGATCAAGATGGTGGGAAATTCACAGCAAACCTACTCTGGTTCCGAGGAGATGATCTTGCATATAATGACTTTCTTAGCTATGTTTTCCCCTTATCTGGCTGTTATTACCATAGTATTTCGATTTTAGAGGTGGAGAGGAGGAAGATTGTAAAGGGCTCCTGTTTGTCTTGGGGTAACGGGTCACCTAGACTCAAACCAACAGTAACAAATAAAAGGTGAAATTTAGGAAGGATGTGCAAAAGGAAGAGGCAGAATTAGATTTTATAAATGCCCCCTGATAGTCCTGTTCCATCTCGAAGTTGGTGGGTTTAGTAGGGTAGTTCTGACCGTATTTACCAATAGCAAGATGAAGTGGGATATGACCAAGTTTCTAAAGCCCCTTGAAAACACACAATGCTAGTGGTGTAGAGTAAAGAGCAGCCATTCTGATCCCATTTGTGCCTCCAAAACCAAGTTACACACAGAAAGCAGACTAGAAATTAATGAGCTCTTTTAACCCTATATAATGAATAGGAAGATACATTGTCTCAAGGGCTCTAAACCAGTGGAAGTTTAGAGAGTAATAAAAATAACAGAAGTTACTGAGAGTTTGGAGGGCAAGAAATGGCAGTGATCTCAAGCTGTTACTTGAAGGATTGAAATGGTGGAGGAGAGGCAGTCTGGAAGCTGTAGCTGATAATGGCAAAGTACTCAACAGAGATGAAAGATCACAGATGGCGCTTGGAGGACAGACAGTGACACTGAAGATAGTCATTGTAGTAGATCCAGTGTAGAACCAGCTTTGAATTATGTCTCATAATAGTGAAAAACAATATGTTTTTGGAAAGGTATTCACAAATGTTTCTTAGAATATTTTTAAGCAAAACATGTCACTAATAGCCAATCTTCATTACTACTATTTTTAAAAGTAGATACACATAACTTAATGTTAAAGAAAATGCACTGTTCAAGATTTCTTGCAACATGTACTTTAATTTGAATATATTAGTGATATAAATTCAAGATTGCTTTCTTTTCTCAGGAAAGAGGAATTCTGAAAAATAATATTCAAAAAAGAATCTGACCTTATATAATTTCAGGTAAACATTAATATCTACTGGAAAATGAAATATGAGTATGATAGATATCTTAGGTGCATAGAATGGTATTCAGAAACATTAAACCAAGTCAAACTTGGCTTCAGTTATTCAACCACACTATATTACAATTTTTCCTCTCAGTTAAAAATAAGTACTTGTGGGCCAGGGATTTAGCTCAGTGGTTGTGGTGTCTGTCTTGCAAGCACAAGGGCCCAGGTTCCATCCCCAGTAACCATACACAACACAACAGTGCTAGGCATGGTGACTCATGCCCACCAGCAATCAGTACCACATACCACAGTGCCAGGTGTGGTGACTCACACCCATAATCCCAGCACTCAGGAGGCAGAGGCAAGGAGGATGGCTGATTTTGAGGCTGAGCTCAGGACCAGCTTGAACTACAAAGCAAGACCTCGCCCCCACAAAAAGGTAATTGCTATCAAAGTAGAATATCTTTAAATTTATACTGACAAATTGTTTCATGTAAAATTATTCTTGAATTTTATTTAAGCTAGAATTGCCTGATTAAGACTAAAACAGATGGTAAATCCACTGAAATCTTGTCACACAACTTCAAAAATATTTCATGCGTTTGAATGACTTTGTATAAACACACTAGAAAATTCACAAATGATAAAGTCATAGAAGTCCATAGATTAAAAAATCATAGAGACAATTGTGTGAAAAAATACAAAACAATTTGTTTATAAAATAGAAAATGCAGTAACAATTTTAGGAAAGTGTTTTTTAGGGCATATTTTCTCCCTGTTCTAAACAGTATTTATTTGTTAATTAGTTAATTGTTATAAACTGACATTTTAAAAATTCTTTGGAAGTTGATTGCAATATAGGATAATGTGCACTAACACAACAGAGAATGGTACATGTATGGCGAACATAAGTTTTAATTATGAGTAGTTATAGGTGGACAGAATTACTTTTATAGTATGATGTAGAGGTAAGGAATACAATAGTGTCAGGTGTAGAAAACTTAATTATACAATTCATGTGTATAAAGAAACTTTATTTACAATATAGGTACTTGTTTCTTATCAAGACAATTTTCAAGAATTAATTTTTACAGATAGGTGAGATTTGAGTGTGGACTCTAACCAATATTTTAAATTAATTGTGGAACCTTTTGTCAGTTCCCATGCAAACGTTTTAATGTACAGCGCTATGCATTGCAGTACAAGTTAGCATTGTATATAAAAACAAAATAAAACATTTTAGACAATATCCTAGAAAATTTTCTTATTGTTTATTTTGTTTAACTGAAATAAAATGCACTGTTCACGAATGTCAACCATGAAGCTTTTATCAAATTACTACCAAAAGTAGGGGAGCAGTAATATTTAAATGTTAAAATATTCATTTAATTTTCTAAACAATTGTATTTGAGTATTTTCTTTTCAACATCATAATCATTACATATGTTCTTCAATTAAATAAACAAATCTACTAATTGAAATGTCTTTCTATGTTTGTATATATCTATTTTTCCTAGTAAAATGACATTACCAAAATAACATCATTAAGATTGGTTGCTAAACTGTGTCACTGAGGAGGAAAAGGATACTATTATAATTAAAACTATGTAATATAAAGATAGTTTTTAAAAAGTCATATAAAGCAAATATAGTTAGATGAATGAAAGAGAATTGGCAAAATAAAAAAGAAAAAGAAAGTGCTTAACATCATGAATCTTTAACATGCTCAGAAATTTTGAGGTAGCAAATCTCTCTCAGTCTGCCTCATTGTATAGTGCGGAGAACATAACCCAGGATGCCTTGTAGTGCAGAATCACAGACAATAGCAGACATGTTGGGGATTAAGAGGGCAAAGGAGACTCTCCACGTGAAAGCACTGATGTATCAGTCCTGACAAACAGGGAGTATCTTTGCTACATTTTGAAACATTGGGTAAATTGTATACTGTAGTTGAGGGTTCTCTCTATAGTACTCATGGCTTTAAAATAGATCCATTAGGGCTTGGGATTTAGCTCAGCGGTTCCAGCGCTTACCTTGCAGGTGCATTCCAGGGTAACCACATACAACAATGCCAGGCATGGAGACTCAGACTTACCAGCAATCAGTACCACATACTCCAGTGCTGGACATGGTGGCTCACCACTGTAATCCCAGAACTCGGGGGGCAGAGGCAGGAGGATTTCTGTGAGTTTGAAGGTCTCTTGGGCTACCTAATGAGCTAAGGGCCAGCCTGAAAGCAAGACCCTGTCTCAAAAGAGTAAAATAAAATCAAATAAAATAAAGCCACTAAATTTCATATAGAAGTCAATGTTATTGCTATTTTAACTAATGAATTTAATTATAAAATGCATTTAATTATATTAATTTAATAAATTAAAATGAATGAATACATTAAAATTAAATATTATAAAATAAAATTTATTATAAAATTCAGTCAAAATATAGTATTATTGGCATCAATGTTAAAGAATCATAAAATACTACCAGAAATATATACATCAAACTTGTGCAAAGTGAAAATCCTGAGCATTTGAGTCTATTTAATATTATGCAATGTTTAAAAACTGGCAATACATAACACTGATCAGTCCTAGTGTGTTATAATAAAGAGATTTCCACAAGCCACACTTTCATGACGAATTCATGATTCCTTACCATGAAAATATCATTTCATGATTGACTTACATGTCTTAAATATTGATTGATACTGAAGATACCTGGAAGTTCACAGGCCATGTTTTTCTATATAATTGTATTGGAGGTTCTTTGAAATTTTAAGCCTATCTCCTCTCAGTTTTTTGAAAAGTGAGAATCCAGCATTGTCAAACCGGAATAACATTACATTTTCAGCAAGTCCTATTTGTTCTAGGTTTTTGTTTTGTTTTGAAAGCTTTTGTTTTATTTATTTCACATTACTGCCAGTACCATCAGTTCGACAGTGACTACTACAGTTACCTTTAATGTAACACTTAGTATGACATGGGTCTCACCTGCCTTCTTTCAGGGTTGTGACATATTCTTCCTTTATTAATGGGTAGTGGCCAAACTGACTGTTTCTGTCACTCTCTCCACTGCGATTACCATCAAATGAATGTCTATGTGTTTACAAAATGCAATATTCTGGTTAAAATATCAAGAAAAATGGTTTTTCATTTGTTGTTTTTTATATTCATACTGACACTGAACAGTTGCATAGTTACTACAGTTTCATAGTGCCTTATAGTGCTTTTGTAATGTTAAAGTCATTTTAAACAAATTGATATAGGCTTGCTTTCTTATTCTTGAGAACTAGGAAGTATTTTAATTACAACTAAATAGTTGCAGTGGTTACACATTTATAATTATTTTTGCAAACAAATTGTTGATTTAGGACATGGGCTCAATAGAAGTATGTCCATCTGACAGTTCAATAGTCATCTATTATAGCATATGTATTTCCTCACTGTTAATTTTCTTAGAAATTTAGAATTTGGAAAACAACTTTCAAGGCTTGTTCCAAATTCTTACTACAATAGATTTCATGCAAGCTTGTTAACATAATGGAATTATTTTTCCGATACACATAGGTGAAGAAAATGACATTCCTACAATCTCTCTGACCCACTGGAATCTTTTGTAATATTATGTAGCATATAGTTTAACATATTGTATACTCTACTGTATTTTCCCTATTATTTAAAGTTAGTCTATTAGTTTCTTCATATTCACCTCAAGGAAAAAAATACAAACAGTAACTTCACGAACAATTTAATGCATTTGCAAAAATCTACAGCAGAACATTTTAAAATCACTTCCAGAGGCAATTCATAGGAATTAAACTAGAACCTGATATCAGAATATCATTAACAGATATATTAACTCATAGAGATCGAATATGGGTCATATTGACAAATAAATGTCTGGCTTTCTCTTCTAAATTCCCAACTTTTGTCACTTTCTGTACTGTCAAGCCTTGAATTACAGTAAGAAATAAGTAACTGCAACTACATTCCTCACTCCTCAGGAGTAAAGATGTATTAAGCTTTCTCACCAATGTAATCAATCCTAGCTGTCTTTAGGAGCTTTGTGCTTTACAAACAATCCCTCCTATAGAGAGCATTGAGAGAGCAGTAATCTTCAACGGACTGTCTACTATGATGGACCTTCCTTCCCTGTCATACAACTACTTCAAGGGAGGGGACTTAGCGTAACTGCTCTGCTTCCCAATCCATCTTCTGCCCTAGTAAGAGGCCCACAGTGTAGCAGTCTCTTCATGTGCAAAGTGGCAGATCTTCTCCTGCCCTAACCCTGTCCTCAGCCTTCAAGTTCTTACCAAATTTCCCACCTTTCTTCTGACCCTAAGTCATTCCAGAGACAGGTGCAAGGAAACCTCAGACACTGACCTCCTCAAATCCCACCACAGCCAGGAATACCAGGTAATCCTAAATACTTGACCTTTCTCCAAAAATGCTAACAAAGGCTCTGAATTGTGCTTTATTTTTCTTCTTGTTCTATTTTCTAACCAAAATCCTATGCTTTTCTTACCTCTGATTGTCTTATACTTATTATTTGAAGGTCCTCTTCAGTGTGCTTTTGAGGAGTTAAGAATTTTTGAGGAATCTAATTGACTTGTTTCCTCATGTTTCTGGTGAGTCTATCTGTGTGTGTCTCTTGGTGTGTGTGTGTGTGTGTGTGTGTGTGTGTGTGTGTGTGTGTGTGTGTGTGTGTGTATGTGTGTGTGTACTAAAGGTTAGGGAACACTTTCTGTTATTTTTTTTTAATGTCTAGCATGAACATCTCTTTGGTTAGTGTAAGGGTCCCAAAGATATGACCTGGGGCTTGGCTGATTTTGTATTTATAGAACTCTTGAAGCTACTCAGTATAATAAAAGCAGCCCAAGTCACAGTGTATTACATTGAGAATCCTACCAGTTATACCAGCTGCTCAGCCAACCACGTCTCTGCCATGTGTGCTGCATTTTTTAACAACTTCATCTTTTTCTTGCTGTCTCATAAAGATGACAGTATCGATCTACTGACATGTGGGCTGGGTGGTGGAAAAGGAAGGAAGGAAAAAGGAAAGTCAAAGGGGAAGAAGTAGACCAGAAAGAGAATGAGGGAAACAGAAAATATAGAAAGAAAGGCAAGGAAACTTTGTTTATATTAGTTTTATAGCTGGCATAGAAGTTGTGTGTGAAGAGTTTGTCTTCTGAGTTTCCTTCACACATGTAACTCTCCATTGATCCATAATGGATTCTCCTCCAATCTTCAAAAGTTATTTTTGAGCACATATGAACTAAATATAAATATCTGGATGTACTAATTTCTGATGTACTATAAGAGTTGAAATACAATGTTAAATGAATATTTTCATTACTAACTTAATGAATAAAAAGATTATAGCCCACTTTTTACATAACATAACTATTATAAAATCAAATATAATATTTAACAGTAGTGTTCAGTAGTGTCTTAAATCTTGAAACAGAGGTCATAGAAAGTCCTTTCAGTAAGCTTCAATGTAACGGCAATTTTTCTAGTAAATATGTCTAGTCCACCCAATCAATAAAGTAATATAAACTGAACACATGTTAGGGTCTACATCTGATGCCAGTAAGCCTTTTATTCTCCCCTTTAAAATCCTCGAGTTAGATATTTTATATTGAATTGGGATTTGGAGAACTATGTTTCACTTCAAGTTCTGTAGACAGAAGACAGCAGTAGTGTGATTAGACCTAAGCCCATGTAACCCCACCCATACTAGATCTGTGGACCTCACAGTGCTGTGTTCAGAGGTCCAGGGTGAGGAGGTGGTAATGTACCAAGATCTCAGGGACAGATAGGACAGAAATGAAAATGTCCAACTTATTTTTCTTGCTTTTGGAAGTAAAACTAGCAAAATGTCCCATCTATTGTACACTGGTGTATCATTGTTTCACACTGTAGCCACGTTCACACATGTTGTTTCAAGCTAGGAAGTAAGAGAAGCTGGACACATGAAGACATAAAAAGTCCAAAGCACCTTGGACAGGAAACCTTAGGAGCTTGTATCTTTTTCTGTAATAAGAACCTCTCCTGTAAAACCATTCTTTCCTCTGTATGGAATTAAAACCTTCACCATAGTCTGACAGCTCTCAGAACTCCTTTTCATATAATCCCTGGAAATGCAGTATGTCCTTCCAGGTCCATCCATACATAAAATTATAGATTCCACATGTTTGGCAGTCAGTGATCCAAACATTCATTGTGATTTTATAGGTTATCATTATAATCTGAATTAGATATCTCCCCCAGAGCCTCACCCAGTCAGTGGGAGCTGAATCTTCAGTGTGTTATGCTAGGATTAAGAGTGTATGACCTCGAAACCACAACATCTGAGTGAGGGGTTTAGCATTATCCTAGTTCCAGTGGTCTGGATGGGAAAATAGAGTCAGAGAAACATGGAGAAGTCGCTCTGTCTCTGGTTGCCCTTGCACTGTGAGCCCCACAAACTGCTTGCCTTGGAAGCCAAATAAACTCCTTCTCCTCTAACTTGGAATGTTGAAGATTTTTTCTAACCAATAAGAGAAAAGTAACAGATTTTATTCTTGGGACTCAGAGCTCTGTGGATTTGGAATTCTTAGTCCCCAAAGAGGTTTCACCATTGCTCAGGAGACTAAAAAGCCCCTATTTGAATGTCTGATTGCAAGTACTATTGGAGCATTGTGGAATCTTCATATAGACAGGCTACTTTAGGAGTTTCCATAGTTATGGATGTAAATAACAGAAAAAGAAGACTCTAAGTTCTAGAATAAGAATACATATAAGAGGTGTGTGAACTGCTCTGTCACCACCGGGTACCTATTTGCCTTATTCAAGTGGGATAGACACGCACATCAATTCCTTCTTAAGAAGGGAAGAATAAGGATGAGTAGATAGCAGAAGAAAAGATGTGTCCATCACACCATTAGAGAAGTCACTGGAAATGGCAGTGATTGGTAATTGAAGGGAACTTCCAACAGAAGAGGGAGAGGACACCTGCTACAGTGTGAAATCACTGCCGTGATCTCTGTCTCTATAATTCTTCTCATTCTTTTCTTCTGAGTTTTCTCTCAGGGACAGAATCTCATGGAACGCTGGCAAGACTACTTGCAAAGCTGTGTTAAAAAGGCTTTGTGTGCACTCATTAAAATATTTTTAGCTTGAAAAATCATGTAAAACAGATTTGTTATCTTTCAAGATTTATTATTATGAAGTAACTAAAATTTTCAAAGAAGGAAAAATCATTCGAGAGTTTCAGATGCCAAACTCAAGAAAATATGAATAAAATGCTTCACAAAGAACAATTTTACAGCTGCTTTACATTGATCCACTGAACTACCAACACATCTGAGGTCGAGTGGGGTTCCACTTATGACACTGCCACACATTTTGGTCACTGTGAGAGGGATTCAGTATCAGTACTGACACATAGGCAAGACTGGACACTATTTATTTTTTATACAGTCAATATGAACTTCTGCATTGTAGCAAACTAAATTATGCATTGTGATATAAAATAACAATATTTTATTTTTAGAATTATTTATGATGCAATATTTCCATTGTAAATGTGTTAACTACAGCCAAGGGAAACACAGAATAGTAGAAAAAGACATACATACAATACTTCAGCTATGTTATATCATTCAATTTAAAAAATACAAATAATATCAAGTAACAGGTAAGACGAGAGCAATGGGGATCTTCATATAGTTTTCTTTTTTTTATACTTGGTATAAATAAAAATTGCTAAAGGTAGAAAGATTTCTTAATGATAAAATGAAAAGAACTATACAAAAATGCAAGTCAGAGAGAGGAAAAATTGTTTCATGAAATACAGAAACTAAACCTAAAACCAAATTAATAGGAGTGACTTAAGTGGGGAGCTTAATTATATGTTTTATTTTTATAATACTAACCATAATTCCATGATAAATCATGATGAGAAAAATATTCTATGGATAAAGTGTTTATTTTCATGCGATACTGAAATCTTAAGGCATTAGGTATTAGTCATTAAATTATGTCTTTCTAGGCACTAAATGTCAGCCTATTGCTCAGGAAGAATTAATTTATTGGGTTATAACTTCAGACCATATGAGCTAGTGTCAGATCATGAAATAATTATCACATAATTAGTTTTATTAATAATAGTAATATATTTGCATTTTATTCATAATCAGCAATATTCTCACAGTAAGTCACTCGGTAAGAATAAGCTAAATACTGTGATAGGTAATTAAATATGTCAGACTACTGAGCACCATTGAATACACTCACCCCGTGATTCATTAGGCAGCAGAAGTTGATCCAATTAGTTGAATGCACCTTGGAATTCAATATTATTATAGTGTATCTGTCTCTGCAACTTCAATCCAATAGAAGTCCTTGGCTGTGTGACTCTCTTGTTATACCTACGACCATCTCTCATAGCAATGGAGATGACCACAGGCTGCTGACTCGTAGACGTGGAGTACATCCCTTCACATATTCTCATGACAACACATTCAGAAGAGAATTGGGAATCATGCACATGACAAAAATAATGGACAAGAAGATTCTGAGCACTGGTACATGTTGCCCTTAGGAGGATTTCCATGAAGTTGGACTTTTTGTTTCTCTAGTGTGAGAAACTAAAAGTGTAATTGAGGTTGAGAACACATGATAGGTATTCTGAAATAGGAGGAAAGTGTTGAAGGGAAAAGGAAAAAGGAGAAGAGGAATTCAAGAAGGGAAAGAAAACATTTGATGGTAAAGTAACAAAAGAGAAACCAAGGTTACATATGAGGTAGGGGTAGAGCTTGTAGGATGAGCAAGGAAGTGGAAAAAAATAAAAATCAAGATATGACATGTGGACCGGGGATTTAGCTCAGTGGTTCCAACACCTGCCTTGAAAGCACAAGGTCCTGGGTTTGATCCCCAGTAACTACATATAACAATGCAGGGTGTGGAGACTCACACCCACCAGCAATCAGTACCACATACCAAGGTGCTGGGCATGGAGACTCATGCATGTAATCCCAGCACTCAGGAGGCAGAGGTAGGAGAATCACTGTGAGTTAGAGGCTTGCCTGGATTACATAGTGAGCTTAAGGCAAACTTGAACTACAAAAGGAGACCCTATCTCAAAAAAAAAAAAAAAATATATATATATATATATATATGACATGTACAGATATGAATTCTCAATGTTGAATGTGATCATAACATATATATAAAATGTACCAATAAACTCAATAAAAAGTCAAATTTAAAATTTCATGTGATTATATATAACATCAAAAATCAGAAGCTAGTTTTTTTTCTTATCACTCAACATGATGGTTACTTTTAATTATTTATACTATGAAATGAAGAAAAATTTTAAAAATACAAAGATAAAAGCGAAATGATATTTTAAATCATATATTTATTCAGAGAAATCTATACTGCATTTATGTTTCCTGAGAAGACACTTGTTCCAAGTAGATACACTCAAATTAAAATGAACTGTATATGTGTTGCTTTTTGTTACAATATAGATATTTATTTTTTAGGGAAGTGTATTTCAGTTGTTTACAGAAAAATGATGACATATGTGCTGGTGAAATCTGTCAAGTCCATCTTAATTTTTATCATGATTTTATGACACCAAGACTTATCTTTCAATGTTTTCCAATGTTGAAATACATAATTATAGGTTCTTAAATATCACAATACAAGGAATGGACATTTTGAATGACTGCCTATAATTTTTGTTATGAAAATAGGTAGCTAGTGGTGACAGTTTAAAATGTCTTGTTCGCAGTATGACACGCCACTTTGTAAAATGGGCATCATTTAAATTTTAAGAATTACCTTGGTCAACTTAAAAAATCCAGTTAAGATGACAAAGATACTATAATTCAGAAATGATTACAAAACAATATTTTAAAAATAAACATAAATATTAAGTATTGAACTTAGGCAATGCACTTTGGGTTCAAAGATTTTGTTTTTGTTTTTTGTTTTTTTGAAATCTCTTACCAAGTTTTCCTCATTTTCTAAAATACTACTTATTTTGCCTCCCCTCCAATGTTTTATTCAGTTCTTTTTTTCTAATTTCTAAAATATGATATTGTCCTTGATTTTATCCAGAATCAAAGCCCTTTCCACTTGCATTCCTCAGATATTATGACCTACAGAGCTGCTACTCAGAGATCAATTGGAAATTTTCTAAAAGAGCATTGGCTCAGTATTCCAAATCCCCTTCCCTGAAGACAGCTGGAAGAAATGATGCATTTAAATAACACTCTATATATTAACTCCCTTGGTAGCACTTACTAGAAGAATGTTCTCCTACAGAATGTTTTCAACATAGCTAGATTACTTATGGCAAAACACCTGAAATATAAGGATGTGTGGTCTGCGATTCTCGGGAAAATGTTTTATATATGCAATTATCAGAGTAATAAATGTTGATATCCTATGATTGTTCTGGTTATGAATATATTGCCTCTGAGATATAAATTCATCTTCACAGACTTCTCTGTCCAAAAGTATCTAAGTCCTTTAAAACATTTATTTTCTCTGTGCTGTCTCATTGAAAGTTTCTCAGTAGTATCTGCAGGGTAAAAGGATTTGTTTCTTATTTCTTTGATGTTGGCCTCCCAGTTCTAGTAGTGTCTGCAATTGTTTACCTGGCTTAAACTTCCAGGAACAAGGTAGGCAGCAATATCCAGTAGCCCAGGGCTTCCTTGATCCCTCTCATCTCCTGAGCAGTTTTGAAGAGTGACCCTTCCCCTGGCACCCAGCTCCTTCACTGTATGGCAGCCAGAGGTCCCAGTTCCCACAATGCATAATGTTTAGAAGAATCGCACAGTTAACATCTCTTCCAATATTTCAGATACTGATTTCTGCAAAGTTCTGAAAGGCTTATGACAAGCAGACTTTGATGCCATGGCACCGCAGAGCTTGTCCATTGCTCTCTCCTGTAAAGTTGGGATCTGAACTCTGGTTGAATGTGGGCTCATTCTTGTGGGGTATATCTTAGCCCTAGAACTAGCATTTGCTCTTGTTATTCCAATATCTTAATTTATCTGTTTTTCTCATTGACAGTTCCTTGATAGTTGAATCAGATGTTAATACTGAACATCCTCTGTTCAAACAACTGTCCATTCCCATGTTTGAAGCCCAGAGGGCAAATAGTATAACAAGCTCTTTTGTGAAAGTGACATCTTCTTTATGTACTATAAAAGCTCATATGAAGTGTGAGCAACTCTTAAAATGACAATAATAATATAAGTGAATTAATTAGCACTTTTAAATTATTCATGTATACTGTACTTACATTTAGTAGATTCTTGTAACATTTGATTTTAGGTAGAGTTTGATACTAAGAAAAATACCTGATTTTTGTGTCTGTAACTGTTGACACTACTGGACTATAACTACACAGTTCTTTCTTGGCTTTTCATACCAGTACTCCTGATTACCACGGAGATACCACCTTAATCATCAGCATTCTACCTGCAGAATGAGAGGTATTTTGAAAATATTCACAACTGACTGCTCAGACCCCCAAATTGATATTTCTTCCTTTCACTACCGACACTGTGCACAGACCCAGTTATACACCCCCTTCACTAGTAGAATTAAGTGTGAAGTTAGAATCTGTGCTCTGGTTATAAAATGCGTTTCTGTTTTGCATTCAAAGTAAATGCACCTTTTTCACCAAGAAGCAAATAAGTCCCAGACAATACTCAATGTGTACACAATGTGTACTCAATGTGTTTACATCACATAGAACTGATCCTGCACCTATAACATGAATTGACAAGTTTTCTATCTCCTCAACACCCAGTACAATAAACTGAGTACTCAAGTTTGGGGTTGGGGGAGAAGAAGAAAGAAGAGTTAAAGAACAGAAGGTCCAGAAACTGCTGTCAAGTATGAAATTCCCCTGGGTGACTGTTATAAGAAGATTTCATTGTGGGTGAGTGGAAATATTCCTTGATTAGGCTGTGTTTTCTGTCTCAGAGATTTTTCTTTCCCTATTTTTGCTTGGCTAATTTCCAGTGGACATTATGATACAATATGCTCACTTCAGAGAAATTATCAGTATCCTCACATCTTTTTGGCAAGGGTTATGTGCCCAATGTGAGAGCATTGTATTTCTCACAGCTCTTTTTCATATGATGGCTTCTTTTTAATTAATTGGTGATAATGTGAGCATATCAGCAATTGATGGAAAAAGAGACATCCCTTTCACAGAATCAATTTATCCAATAAGAAATCTACAGTAAACACTATAAGCCTTAGAAACATATGTTGTATCCATAGATACAATTGTGGTATGTGTTAAGAAATTTCCTCTAGGGGAATAAATTATGTTCTTAATTATTTGGGCATTTTACCAACATTTAATTAATAATGAGAAAAAACATTGTGGGCAGTTTGTTCTCAAGATATTTTCTTTACTCACCATTTTATTTTTTTGAATCATAAATTTTCACTTAGAATGTAATTTCTGACATCTTACTGAAGATTGTATATGACCTTCCCATAGTAATTGATCAGAACTGATACAAAAACCTTTATTGATATAATGCAATAGGACTGGAAAACTTGTGGATATTTCTGACAAAACATTTATGTCTTCATTTGTGATTACTAGTGACTCATACTTGAGTATAAATTAGTTAAGTATACAATTTTAAGTATGAACCAATTGTATTATCTTGGAATCTGTATATATAACTCATGATTTTATTTATATTGACATACATTTTAAGTTATGTGAGAGATTCAGTGTTCTACTACTATCAACTACCAAATAAAAATAGTGTTAGTTTTGATTGAGTTAAATATTAAAAGTGAAGGTATAATTGGATCTTTGGGAGATAATTCAATCAAGAAGGCAAAACCTTCATGAATAGTATTAGTGTAGTAACAAGAGACCCACAGTGATTCCCTGCCAGTTCAGCCATGTAAATTTACAACAAGAAGAATACTGCATAAGAAGTGGAACCTCACCAGACAACAAGACTATTGGCACCTTTACTGTGGGCTCTCAGCCTCTAGAACTCTAAGAAGTCTACTTCTGTTCCTATAAACACTCGGTCTACAGCAGTTTCTCAATAGCAGTTGCAACAAACTGACACAATGTCCCAAAGGACCACAAGTACTATAATTATGATGTGAACGTATATGTTCACACGTTTTTATAAATGCAGAAAATTCTATTCTTATAAATAGTAAGTAGAGAGACATGTAGGTGATAGAATGGATTGATAGATAGGATTCTTGTTTAGATGAGCAAGAAGTGAAGAGTGTAATGGTTTTACTAAGTTGCATATTTGAAAGAACTCATTGGAATTTATAGATATACTCCTGTATGAGTAGCATTAAATTCAAAGATTTGATTGCCTGATTGCCTGCAGCATGGGTCTCTTTTGACCTATCATGAACTGGAAAAAAAAGCTTAGGTGAACACGTCAGCTTGTTAACTCATTAAGCCAAGTGTAGGCTATTGTTAAATGCACTTACTCTCAAGCTCTTCCAAGGGATTCAACATTTAAAATTGAATCTTAAATCTCCTGCCCATATTCTAGCACATTTTTAAGCATGGAGTTATTTTCTTCCCAGCTATAAATTAACTCTACCTCCTGTACTACCCTAGTAAATAACTTATTAATATTTAGTTACTGCATATATATACGGAACACATTAAGTGACTGAATATTCATATCAAACAAACAATTCCTTTGAACATGAGATTATATAATGGAATCATCTATTTCTTTTCACCATGGAAACGTGTCTAGTAAGCATCTGTGTGTTAAAACTTCAATTAACAGCACTAACAATAATATACAGAAATTCTAGGCTTTTAGAAATAATTTTGCAAATAGTTGCTTGTATTAAATGCTAGTTAATAGTTTGTGCTTAGGAAATAAAGAATTCTGAGAAACAAGGTTTATTTTTCTTTCTGTTTCACTTTTGTAAAATTGAGAAATATCTTCTAGAAGTGTGTTTGGGCATATAGAAATGAATGTTCTATTTGCATTTCATTTTAAAATAGATTTTATTTTTAGAGCAGTTTCAATGTACAGCAAAACTGGTAGGACCATAGTTAATTCCACTGTATCTTTTTTAGATGGACTTCCTTGAATTCAGAGTGTCTATGTGTCTTTTCACTAAGCAGCTTAAATCTGCTTAGCACTGAATGATATCTGACTGTCTGCATGTACTAGTTTATCAGTTCGCTTACTGAACGTCAACTTAGTTATTTCTGACAGTTATTAATAAGGCTGTTGTGAGCCCCATGTGCAGTTTTGTGTGTTCGTGTTTTCAGCTTATCTAGGAAAATATGAAGGATATATAACTGGAATTTTTAAATTTTTAAAGTCAAATCCTTATTGGTATATTATGAATACACATCATCATTGCATTCAATATTGAGAGTTTGTACCAGAATATGACATGACTTGATTCTCATTTTTCTCCTCCCCCTTCTCTGCAACGCTTCACCCTCTATATACATTGGCTTCGTTTCCCTTTTTATTGCTATCACATTCTTTTCTCTCTCATCATATTCTTGGATTTTTTTAAGTATGTTTAGTTTTCTTAAAAATAATCAAATTGTATTGGGAAGGGCCTACTTCTAATTTTGCACATCCATTACTAATGAATTAGTCATTTTAGTATTTTATTCCCTTTCACTGAGAGCTTGATTTTTAAGGGTCTCAGTGACATTTTCCTAATAATAGTTTAAAATACATTCCCATGTTCCTGAAATAAATATTTTTCTTTCTTCTTTTCACTTCTTTTTTTCTTTTGCTCACTTGCTTTCTCTCTCTCTCTCTCTCTCTCTCTCTCTCTCTCTCTCTCTCTCTCTCTCTTTCTGCTTTTCTTTCTCTCTTTTTCTCTTTGTAAGAAAGCAGATAATGGAGGTTTGAATTTAGATCTGTACAAGACTAGGTTTGTCTGTGCAAATCAAAAAATACCTAATAAATATGTACAAAACAGGATCAAGTACCTTAATCCATGGCCTAGATCATGCAGACACTGGCATTCTGAAATGCTTACATGATTTTCCTCTGAGATTTGTAGGAAGTTGTTATCTTAAATGTACTTCACAAAATTCTTACTCCATATTAAAATGGCCATTAATACAGACAGTTAATATGGAAGAAATTCCTAGAGAAATGACTAATGAGAAAGATCTTGAGTGGCCAATTTTTTGCTCTATTTATGGTGCATCTCATTGACTCGACAGAGACAAATTGCCTGCTTATAATGTTTTTCTCCTGGAAAATGTTTCCTCAAATTCATAAAGATCCTAGTAAAGATTATTAAAATATAAAAAGAGATTAATTCAATAGCTGAAAGAGTTAAAGTCTAAGAATCCACTGTATCCAGGTTAAAAACCTTGACAGACTATCAGTTTGGACAGTAAAAAGTACTAGAAAAAGAGCCAAGAAAGATTACACCAAGAATAAGAGCTGTAAATCTTAAGAGTGATGCTCTCCCCACTTCAACAAGACCACCTGATTTACTCTTTTCTTTTAGAATTCAAAGACATTTTCTTTGTAAACGCAAAAGCAGATATTGGGAAACTATAAAAAATTGGGACAATCAGCCTGTTCTCTGCCTTGGAATCTATTAAAATACCAGAAATTGCTGTAGAGGAACACTAAGATCTATACCAGAGTTTGGGTGTTGTGTGTGAGAGTTTTCTCTCTTTTTTTTCTATCTTTCTTTCTCCTCTTTCTTCCTTTCTTTTTTAATTCTTTTTTTAATAGTGAAGTTATAGTAAAAGAGAAAATAAAATTTATTGAAGAGAAAAAAGAGGCATAAATTGAGTTTGATAGTTTGAAAGAACTGGAGATGTTTTATGCTTCGCTAAGTATGTTTTTAGAAATTAATTTATGCAGGTATTGCAAAAAAGACCACTTGACTAATTAGAACAGAGTATGGACCACTAATAGATAATTGGATGTTCTAAATGGGCTGTGCCAGAGATTGTAGCCTTCAGCTAAATTGTGACCTTCAAGAAAACAATACTGAGTTCAAGGGCCAGAAAGTAAAAGTGGAAAGATAATACAGATTTTGAAAGAAGCAAAATGGATCTAATCTTTTATTTATGGTTTAGCTGTCTAGATGACACCTGGACAGTAACTCTAGGAATCAGTAACTAAGTAAAGTTGTGTACTCAGTAGATAGAAGGGAACATGGTAAAATATTTATTTGGAAATACTTCTCTAGGTTCCAGTTTGTCTGCTTTGAAGTCAATGATATGGAATATATACCAACTTTAAAACACGTTCATTTTGTTTGCCAAGAATATGCAATATGGTAAAATAAAAAAAATCGTATTTTTGTGTGATTACTTGAATACTTAAATATATCAATAGCTTCAAAAATGAAATATGCCATACTATAAAAGGGCACATTTTTAAGTTCAATTACTTGGGAAAATAGAATATGAGACAGATTCGTATGTGTGAGATTCATTTGAACTAAATGGATTAATCAGCATCTTAGAATAGTGAAGTAAAATTATCAGAATTGGAAGGAAAAAACAAGAAGTTGAAATGAGACTCAGTTATAAGATTTTAACTACCCCAACTTAGAGCTCTGTGTAGGATGATCCTTCAGACTTACTCCACATTGAAAAAGGCAATACTCCTCTCTGTCTCCTTCAATGGGTAGTCATTAAATGCCAGCTTCTTAGGTAAGAGATACGACATTAGGAAAAAAAAATTAGGTAAGAACAAACCCAAGGAAAGAATCAATTGATAGATATCAGAAAGTAACATCTCCAAGGCCGAGAATAATGCATAGTTGATAACCTATCACTTCTAGGCAGTCCCAAAAGCATCACTATTGACCACTCCATGAGTGGCTTAGAACCACTTAATCATATCATTATGTTCAGAAAATGTGTTTTCCACAATCCTTGCAGGTGGGTAAACAGATTTTCCTACAGCAATTATACACAGATGATTACTGGGATGACTACAGGCTCCAAAGCCACATCTAATATCATATTCCTGCACTTGTACAGTTCTGTTCCACTCATGTTTCTCCTATTCCACCACCAAATCTAGATTCTACTCCCATGTGGCTTGTACTACTTCTGGCTTTGGAGAGTCACTGGTTGGCTTCACTAAGAATGTTACTTTCAGTGTGTTTTTAGCTTCCGACCATCGGGCACTCCTCAGCTTCTGACCACTGAACTTCCATAGCCCAAAACAGCTTGGCAAATGCCAGATGCACACGCAGGTCATTTGAGTGCCTGTGTGTGTGTGTGTGTGTGTGCGTGTGTGTGTGTGTGTGTGATACTAGTTCTACTGTTTTCTGGTAAGAAAGATCAATTATTCCTAAATGGCACAGGACTTTTTCCTTGCCCGCTGTTCTCTCCAAAACAGAAGCTTAAAATGACTAAACGGCTGCATAGTTTAAAGTTTAATGAGACTCTTGTCATGTTCCCAAATAGAAGCATTTTCCTCCTAGAAACTAAGCCTCTAAAATGAGCCTGCAGTGTGTGTGGAAATACAAAATTCTCAAGGGCGTTTTTGAGGGACCCTGTAGGTATGGCCTCTGCTACTTGTGGCTCCGGGATTTCAGAACCACATTCTAATCTGTTTCTTCCTTTACTGAGTGTACTGGTACAATTTAGATACACATCACGATCACATTCAGTATTAAGAATTTGTATCTGTTCATGACTCATCTTGATTCTCATCTGTTCATTTTCCTGCCCTCCCTACATACATAAATTTGCTTTCCTTTTTTTCTTTGTTTGTTTTTACCATTGAGTTTTTTCTTTCCTTTCTTTTTCTCCCCTGAATTCCATAATGTCTTGGTTTTATTAAAAGCACAGAAACTAGTAATTGCAACTTATTTATAATATATATTTTGTCACAGCGTGTGGTATCTTTCCTCACGAGAGCATCATATCAAAATTCCATTTCCAGCCAAATCTTTAATAGGTGCTTTCTTTGCTCTATTTCTGGGTGACAAATGGTATGGTATGTGATAGGAATTTGGATCTTAGTTTAAACATTGCAGAATATTTTATATAAATGTGTCCTTCAATCTAAACTAGTCCATATGCCATAAGAACTCAGCTCTTAATAAAACACGCATGATCATTCCACTCCTCCAACAAGCATTTCATATCATGGACCTAGAAAGGACACAGGTGCGAGCTGATGAGGAGACACTGAAGCAGAAGACACTCTGGATCCCCATTTACTCAGTTAACTTGCCTGCTCCAGTGCTGTTTGTGAACAGGTTTTATCACTTCTGCATCACCCTAGAGTGCTTCCTGGGTAATTGAGTCTGTCAGCAGAAACATGGCAGAACATTAGGACATCACCGGTATCTCTAGTTCTACAGCCACTTCCTAGGTCAAGTGCTTCTTCTGCACCAGGACTTACTATTGTGGCAAGACCTGCTTTAAAAAAAAAGGTGTATGATTTTCCTCTGCAGATGGCTTGGCTTCAAGAATAATGTGGAGGAGATCACATTAAAATTCTTTCATCAGAGCTTACTATAAGTTCTACACAGTCTTGCTGTTATCCCAGTACCTCTGATCTGAAGGAATTTTCCAGACTATATGCTGAAAAATTAGGTTGAATTCATATCACACACAGAGCTTCTGTAGCATCTTTACTGCTCTCTCCCCTCACTAGAGCTACTAGCTTTTCTGGGTACACAGTATAAAGCTTGAAACAGCACTACCAGGTGAAGAGTATAGTAATTCCAGAACCCAGAGAGGCCTCTTATAGGTTTTGCTTATTTTTCTTATTGTGGGAGGTCTAAACTCAATCCTTTTTTATTACTCAAAGATGTCATTCAGGTGTTCCCATATTCGAGACCACTGGAAATCTAGCAATTTTTCCTATACTATTCTAGAATGATTCTGCATTATTTTTAATCTTTGCTCTTCACCCTCTGAACATTTTCATCGAACCTGGCAATTCCGACACAATGGAAGAATTAATGCAATGCTGTTATATAGTAGTTCAGTGTCATTTTCTGTGTAACTCTTAAAAAACATTAAGAGTTTTGTGGCAGAAATATTATGGCAGAAGGGTGAGATGAAGGCAAGGCACTCAACTCACAGCTTCTGTGAGACAGACAGCCCTGGAAGGGACAGAGAGAATGGACTTAGGACCAGATATACCACCTGAGGTCAGACCCCAGTGACCCACCAAGCAAACCAGAATTGTACGTTGTGTATCTTCTGAGTATCGCTAGAGGCAGTCAGCTTCACACTACCATGGCATGTGGAAGTCTGGTCAGCTTGAGGCTTTGACACAGCTATCACATACTTAATACCCAAATAAAGTAAATAACAAGACCCTCAGCACCTGCCTCACTCAACGTGCAGAAGTAGTTCCCAGGTAGCCTAGAGTGAGTAGGCCTCTGGGAGTCTCTGACGTAAGAGAAGTCTTTCCATTTTTTTTTTAATTGAAATCTTTATTGGTACATTACAAATACACATCATGATTGCATTCAACAATGAGAATTTGTACCAGTATAAGACACAACTTAATTATTATTTTCCCATAGTCCTACCCACCCTACCACCCCTCCCATATACATAAAATTTATTTCCTTTGTTTTTTGTTATAATCTCATTATTATTTCCCCCTTCACCCTATTTCACTCCAAATTATTGACACTTACATTCTCTTGAGCTTGCTGAATGCTGACATGTCCTTTTCTTGTCTCAGTGTGTAGTACCTGGTTTTGTAAAGCTGTTAATGTGCAACCACATTTCCTTCAGGATCAATTTAACATGTTTTTTGTTTTGTTTTGTTTTTTCCTGATGAAGGTTTCACAAGTCTTTCTGCTCTGTTCATGATTCTCACTATAAACATGGCTAAAAGCAGTCCATAACAGCAGTGCCAGTGTCGTGGTTGGCTTGAAATTTCCTATAAAATTCAGTCTATCACCTTTAAACTCAAAGTTTTACGACATAAACACAATGTAGATATGTTTCTTTTTTTTGTTGTTGTTTTATTGGCTTCTTGTCCCATTCCTGAAGGACTAATTCCCATCAAAAACCTCATAAATGCAGTACTGTCTGCACTGTATTCTTTCAGTTCCCACCAAAATCACCATCAGTCTCTTCTATCATTTAAATTCCTCAAGTAAAGCATCTTGAAAGACATTTAGACCGTATAGTCAACGATAGTACAGTTAAGTAGTTTCAATAAAGACTGTTTCTCTGGTTCCAATTCTCTCTATTATTTGAATTTTCATCATTGTGACCAAATACCTCACTTCCCCCCCCAAAAAAAACTGTATAAAGGAGGAAAAAGTTAATTTTCATAAGGACTGCAACCTATAATCAGGTGGCTCCAAAGCAAAAACATGGTAGCAGGCCATGGTAGATGACAACCTCTCACCCCACAGTATCTAGTTATAGAAAATGGAGCAGAAAGTAGGATTCCCCAAGTTCATGCCTCAGTGACCCACACAGATACCCTCAGAAATGTATTTTACTATTCGTCTCTCTATTTCATATGCTAACAAATTGGCAACCAATATTAACCCTCAGACTAAATGTATAATTATTCCTAATATCCCAGACAGAAGAGCTTCTTAAATTTAGTGTATACACAATTCAGATATCTATGGGGTTAAAACCTGGAGCTTTTGTAATTCTAAAAATTTTGACATGATTTTTTTATTTTAAAGCATTATTTTATAATTATTCTTAGATCATAAAAATATTTTCTTATTATGGATATAGAGATAACAATATCTAATCATTAAACAACAGACCATATGTCAACCTTAACAGAGGAGATTACTTCTGGATGGTCATCCCTGTTGTTACCTACACAAATGAGAGTTGCATTACTGTTTTGGAAGATAAACCCTTGATTTAGTTAAATACATGCTTTATTCTTGATTGAATTTATAAATGATGTAGTTATTGAATGTGAGATGTATATCATCATTAAATTATTTTGTGTTGATTAATACATATATCAATTTACAAATGAAAATGGCCTTGATGCTTGACCCAATGATATTCAATAGCTCATTGTTTTTCTTCATTTTGTGGCATGAATCAAAAATTGTTATGAGCAAAAATTGCCTTTGGAAACAATATATCATCAGCTTTTATTAGAAACTCTTGCCTAAAAACTGAGTGTTGGGATACTCTGCCTTTCCTTTATGTGAGAGATTATTAAAGCAATTGATTAAGGCAATTCACCAAAATATTTTTTTAAATAATGTGCAGCTGGTGGAAATACCTGCAATACTTTTGTTGTAACTTCAAGCTATTCACCAACTACATAAATTGTTATTATTCCTCAATGTATGGTGAATAAAGAAGAAGAGCAAATATGAAATAAAGGTTGCATGTTGTTGCATAATATATTGTCATCAATGTCATATATTGAAAAAAGAAAAGCATCAAAGTACCTGAAAAGAATGGAATGCTATTATTGTAAGGAATTTTATTCCATTTAGTCATCATAATTTATTACAAAAATAAATAAATAAAATTCCATATATTCCAAATGATTGAATTTACTCAAAGGCTCTATATCATAATCTTAGCATTGTATTTTTATTAATAATAAATATAAATTTTCTTAAGTGAGCCTGATTTCATTTTTATAGCTAAACATATAAATTAAAATCTATTGCTTATCCTTCTTCCTTAAATTTCCAAAGCTCATGTCTACTGCAATTTGTAATAGCTTCTTAGTTTTTTTCCTTGTTGAATTTATTGGTATGTTTTACAAATACATTATGATTACATTCATCAAGAATTTATAACTGCATAAGAGACATCTTGATTCTTATTTTTTCACATCCCTTTTCTCTTTCTTCATTTCCCACCCCCAAATATACATAAACTTTGTCTTCCATTTTATCTTCAAATCTTTCCTTTCCTTCTTTGTTCCCCCACCCCAGAGTTTTCCTTTCCCTTTTTCCTTCCTCTAATACTATACCCCTCATACACTCTGGATTTTATTTACATTTTCAGGAACTCAGCTAGGAATATGATACAATATTTACACATCTGTCTCTTATTTATTCCACTTATGAGTACAGCTTCAAGGTACATCCATTTAGCTATAAGTGTATCTAATTTATCATTCTTTATGGCTAAGTAATATAATAGCTTATTTTATTATTTTTTAAACCTACTCTATCCAGTCTTTAGTTGATGGATATTTGAGCTGTTTACAACATTTAGCTCTTGCAAATTGTGATGCTGTAAACATCGGTGCACATAGGTGACTGTGTTAAGATGCTTTTAATTGTTTTGTGAATATACTCTTGGAGGAAATAGCGGATCAAATGGGACTATTAATTCCAGTTTTTCTAAGAAATCTTCACACTGATTTCTACAGTGTTGTGCCAGTCTACATTCCCACCAACAATGGAGAGGGGTTCCTTTCCCCCTGCAGCCTGGCGAGCACTTGTTGTTGGTTAATTTCATGATAGCAGCCATACTTTGAGTGAGATGGAATGTCTGTTTTTATCTGCACCTGCTTGTTGAACAGTGATGTTGAACATGTTTTCATATATTTCTTTGCTGCTTTTACTTCATCATCTGAAAAATGTCTGTATTTCAAATGCCTGCTTTTGCATCAATTCTTCAAATTTGGAGAATCTGATTTTTAAAGTTCTTTATATATTCTAGATAGTAGACCATTGTCTGAGCAACAGCTCATAAACATTTCTCTCATGTTGTAGATTTTCTTTTTGCTCTGTCAGTTTCTCTCACTTGGCAGAAGCTTTTTAATAACTTAAGATCCTAGTTGTTGATTCTTTGTGCTAGTTCCTGTGTTACTGAGATTTTCTTCATGAAGTCTTTCCCTAGGACAATATCTCCAACAGTTCTAGCTAATCTATTTTCCAGAAGGTTTAGTATTTCTGTTTTAAATATTTATATCTTCAACCCACTTTGATTTCATTTCACTTCAGAGTGGAAGTTGTAGGTCTAGTTTTAATATTTGGCAGGTTGAAACTCAGTTTTTCCAGCAGCACCTATTAAAAAGTATTTTTCCTCCATGGAAGGTGTTTTTGTGCTCAACCAAAAAAGAAGTGGCTTAGTACATCTGCACTTGTTTCCTCATCTGATAGTCTATTCCACTGATCCTAGGGTTTGTTTCTTTGTCAGTATCGTGCTATTTTTATCACAGTGTCTTTGTAGAGTAGTTTCAAGTTGGAGACTGTGATACCCTCTGTTATGTTTTTGTTGCCAAGAATTGTTGAATCTATATAGTATTTTGGAAGTAAGGCCAGTTTGACAATATTCATTCTTACCCAGAAATAGAGGATATCTTTCTATTTT
This sequence comes from Petromus typicus, assembly GCA_004026965.1. Classification (NCBI taxonomy): domain Eukaryota; kingdom Metazoa; phylum Chordata; class Mammalia; order Rodentia; family Petromuridae; genus Petromus; species Petromus typicus. The sequence goes on from PVIR01011433.1 coordinate 28,193, forward strand.
CTAACATCCTTTTTGATATCCCTTTTCAGTGTGCTGTAGTTTCAGAGTACAGGTCTTTCACCTCCTTTGTTAGAATGGTTCTTAGATATTTCATCTTTTGGTTGCTATGGTGAAAATGATTGTTTCTGCAGTTTCTATATCAATGTGTCTGTTATTCGTGTATACAAGGACTACTGCTTTTTGATGATCAACATAGTATTCAGCTACTCTACTGAATCTAGCAAAGAATAAATTACTTTAACTGGAATTTCATGCTAGAGATAGGGAAATGCAAGAGCTGATAAAATATTTGTTGAGTTTCTTGATATCCATATAATTAAATATTCTTATTTTCTTTATTCAGATGGGGAAATAGAAGTTCAAAGAATAAAGACACTAGTTAAGGTCACTCGGAGATGAGTGTTAGAAGAAAAATTTTCTTGAAGCAATCAGTCTAAAAGCTCGTAAGTCAAAACATTGTACCGTATACTTCCCTTTGCATTCCATGGATTGAATCACTGAATACATTTTGCTATATTTATAGACATTATCTTGCTTTTATGCAGCACAGTCATAGTCTCTCATTGGAGCATTCTGTTAGATGTCCTTACATTATACACATTTCCAAATATAGAGCCACATCTGCTTTCCCTGACACAACTATCCTATTTTTAAGCCTGGGAAACAGCTAAAAGAACATCTCAGATAATCCAACTTTGAACTCAGTGTTTAGTGGGAGATCAACGTAACACTGCTACTCTGATTACATCAATTCACTGGCAGTTGACTGGAAAGTTTTCTGTAGAATGCACCCTGAAGAAATCAACCAGTAATATGTAAATAAGGCTTAATATATGTTCACAGAAAGATCCACTGAAGCAAATTAATAACAAGCTCATCAGTTCACCAGGTTACTCATTTGGAGATGCACAAGAGCTTTCTTGACAACGCCAAAGTGACTCTGCACTTGCAGTGATGATAATTATAAAGACGGTCACAATGAGCTGCAGGAAATGTGATTCTGAGCATCATAATTGGCAGCGAAAACTTTCTGCCATTTCCTATTATGACCTTAAACTAACCAGCTCAGGTAGGATAATTAATGCTTATAGCTTTATTGTGTAACAGTACATACAATACATATACTTGAAAGGCAGGTGCAAGTTGTGTGTGTGTGGGTATACGGAAGAGAGAGAGAGAGAGAGAGAGACAGAGAGAACAAACAAAAGTAGTAAACCCTTGTAAACAAAACAATAGATGAGAAAAAAACCTAAAATCATGGCAGCTGAAATAAACTACCCAGAATAAATATACTGAAGAATTATTATTTCAAATTATAAATATTGAGTAATTTTCTTAGCCATACATTACTAAGTGACTGAAAGAATCTAACTTATTTGTAAACCCTATGTGATGAATCCTCTGTGTATATTATTTTTAGAACTCTTAGTAGAGCTCAGTGTATGCATGAGTCAAGGTCAGTATTCCATATTTTATCTTCCTAGGCCACTTAGAGAAAGGGTCAGTAGGCTTAGAACTAGAAATTAACCTCTCACGGTTCTGGAGGGGGGAATCTGGAATCAAGGTCTGGGTGACGGCTGACAGTCTGCTATTTCTCTCCTGTACGTGCCTCACTCCAGTCACTACTTTGGTCTCCACGCAGTCTTCTCTTGGCTACACCTTGGAAGGGCACAATTTATACGGAGGCAAGATGTGATGGTGGAAGCATTTACCCCTTACGCTGTCTTCAGTGTCTTGTCACTTTATTGTAGAGCTTCTTCTTTGGTTTGATTGACCCGTAGATGTTTGTAAAATTATTGTGTGTAAAACTGCTTTGTAATTTCTTTATCGGTGAGTTTATTATTATTATATAGAAAGCTACTGATGTTTAATGTTAACTGTGTAGCATCTTTAATCACAGTTTAAAAGGCTGTTGTTTAGTGTCATGGCTTTGAAGAGATCAAGTCACCTTCATACAAATGTTGCCAGAGCTTCAAACCTTATTTAAGGGTTTCGGAACTTCAGAACGCAAATATCACCCTCCCTACATCTTTGATAAAATAGTCATTGCTAAAAAAAATTTTGTGTAGAGAGACATTGGCAAAATAACGTTTGTCATCCTTTTGCTTCCCTTTACAGGCCTGAGCCACCATGCCCGGCGCTGTGGTATGTGGTATTGATTGCTGCTGGGCGTGAGTCTCCACACACAGTATGGTATATGGTTACCGGGGATCAAAACGTGGGCCTTTGCACCTGCAAGACAGGCACCAGAACCACTGAGCTAAATCCCTGGCTCAAGGTACATTTTCATCATCACCTCTTTTTCAATCTAATGTAAAAGCATTTAAGTTTTACTATTTCCTTATATGAACTTCTATGTTAGGTAAAACTTTTTATATTATTCTCTTTATAATTTATTATCAATTTAATTCTCACATCTAGCTGCAACTCTAGTAGGGTAAAATTTTACTTCCTTTATGTCTAACCATAATATAATCATTATATAAACTTCAACTTGATGGGCAAATACACAAACTGAAGACATAGTATCGTGCGCCACAAAAAAATATAATTATACTATATTTAAAGCAAAAAGTAGCAATTTAATGACTTTCCATGGTGTAAAATACTAAATATATGGACATTTTAATGGATATTTTCATAAAAATATCCCCATGGATGAGAAATGATGAATAAAATGTACATTTTAGCAAAAATTCAGACAGCATTCAAGTCTATAAGTAAAAGCAGATATATAAAAATTAGTTGTTAACATGGTAAGTTAAAAGGCAGTGATTATGCAGGTTTATGAGAAATATTAACCATTATTTTATCCATAATAATTATGTGAAAAATTAATGTCAGTTTGCCAAATACTAGGTCATTGTAATTATATGTCAGCACACATTATGGCAGAATAAGCATTTGGTATATTTAGGAAAATTCTTAGAAACTTTTAATTAATCAATATATTATTGCTTCTCTTATAAAAGGGGTCTGGAGATAAGCATCCTAGGGCAGGGTGATATAGAGATCTCTGAAGATTACTGACCTCTCCTTTACATAGTTTTTGTCTTATATCCAACTATTTAACGTTGGTTTTTAAAACTTCAATCATGACCATATAGGGTAATATCAACTGGAAGTACCGGCTCTTCACTTATGAGTCAGCAACACTAACATGCTTATGCAGCACTTGTAGAGATGACTTATTAGTCAGAAAACTGAAAACGTGTAAACACTGGTCACAGTTAAAGTCTGCAAATATATGCCATCTCTTAAACATCTAATAGGAAATACCATAAATAGACAATAAGAGTAGTTTGTGTTTGTAAGAAATAACAGCAGCACAGATGTTCTGATATCTGTTACAGGGCCCGAATGTGAAATAGCCCATTTGTTAGCCAAATAGCTTCAGATGTATTCAACCCTATTCCTCAGAAATTTATTCTTTATACAGCATAAATAAAACCAAAAAAGGTTAAGTCGCCTTTTCAAAGCCATACCACTAGTTACTGTTTTGTCAGTTTACTGGTCCAGAGCCTCACATAAGTGTTAGTCCCTCAGTCCTAGGTGATCATTTCTGTAAATTATCACAGAATGAAAAAATGTCTTCCGACTAGTTTTAGAAAGTGCTGAAGCCTTAGATGCCCTTATACTATCACTTATTCATCAATAGATCTTCCTTTTATTTGAAGAACCAAAGTGATTGTAAAACATACATTAATTTCCTGGCTTTGTATTGTATACTCACAGAATCATACACTTACATGTACGATGTTACTGAAATCTTACCTTATGTAAACTAACTGCAGCAACTTGTTCTTGTTTATTTTCATACTGTACCATTTGATAGAGGTTATTTGTTACCCCACTGATGATAATCATTTGTGCAATTTAAGCATTCTGAATATTACTTCCATTTGGAGTGTGCCCACATAAATTTTTGTTTGCTATACAGTCAAAAAGAAGAAATACTATGTTGTATTACATGTGTATTCAATTTTATTCCATTTCATTTCTAATACCAGCTATAGTCCTTTCTGTTGAATTCTTTTATAAAGATGTGGGACTGTTTGCACAGATATGGTGCAGATGATGCAGACATAGGGGAGGAGGGGAGGAGACTTCTACTTCACACACATGCTGCATTTCAGTGAGGTGACCAGGATCCTTCCACTGGCATTCCTTGGTTGGTGCCATTCTTTCCACTTGAGGCCAATTTTTGGAGAGAGTTGTGACCAAAACATCAGCACAGCTCCAAGAACCTGGGGAAATACATCACTTAATAATGAAAGATCTTATGTCTTATACATATCACTATTGCACTAGTCCAGTTCACAAGGTATGTTTTAAGAATACCTTAACTAAATATTCAAAGTACTCTGAGCTATTTGGAAGTCATTGTCTTCCTTCCTCCCAAAGACAATATTGACTTCATAGAACACACATAGTTTAGTGAAAAGAATTATGAGCATTTTCACTGAAGTTCCCCCAACTGTTAAAAAAAAAAGTATGTCCTTTTTAATGTATCCTGACTTGGCCCTTTAAATTTTAATTCAAAATAAAGTGACCATTTCAATAATTAGCAATAACTTTGTGTTAAAAAGTGATTCAGGCCATTGTTAATGTAAAACCAATTAGGCATAACACTCTTTAAATCTTGGAAAAGGAGCTGGTTAAAACTCTTAGTGCCCAGAGCTATGATTAGAAACAAGCTTTCTATGTGATTCCATTTGATTGAGAATTGTTTTTCAATGGTCTTGCACAAAATCCAACACATTTCACTTAAAGAAATGCTATGTAATGGTAGAAAGGTATTACTTATCATACTATGAATTTTTTAATTGTTAATAAATCTTTTAATGCTATAAAAATATCTACATTTATATCTACACCTACAACCCTATAAATATCTACATATATTTTTCGAGAACAGACAACCTAGGGAATGTTCAGAATGGTGCAGCTATAGACTCTATATTTATCTTTACATTACTGGGGATCACATGCAGGGTCTTTTCCCCTAGCTATACTTCCAAACATCTCTCTCTACATACATGTGCATGTATGTATTTTCATTTTTATGATTTTCATGTGAATACATTGTCTTTTAAGTTGTTAAATAGCCCATGCTGAACTCAATCTTACAATCCTCCTGTCTCAGCTTTCCAGAATTGTAGGGTTACAGGTGTCCATTAGTCCTCTTGGCTTTGTATTTTGAATAATTAAATAGAATGTACCCTATGTAGGCAATTTATTTTCTTTTCAAACAAGGAAGTGGTTCCACACATATAACGCTAGCCTTTGGGGAGTTTAGCCAGGAGGATCAGAAATTCAATTCCCTTGTGGGCAACTTAGCAAGATTCTGAAAGAAAGAAAGAAAGAAAGAAAGAAAGAAAGAAAGAAAGAAAGAAAGAAAGAGAGATAGATTAGAAATACAGCTTGGTGTAGAGTGTGTAATTTCAATCTCTATTGCCTAAAAATATGTTTTAATCTAAATCTATCTAAAATATTAAAAGGAAAATTTCCTAAATTTTTATAGAAAATTGACAGATGAAGGAAAGATATAAGGCATTAACGTTTACTAGCTTTTTAAAAATTCAAATATTTATTGGTACATTATATATACACATTTGAAAAAATGAAGATGTAAATGAGTTCTTGAATGTATGGTATATATTGTGAAATAAAAAGTACTAGCTTTGTTTTAATAAAAAAAAAGAACATTTTATTTCTCAACCCACACTATGACAAAATTCATGATGTAAATCATTTAATACAAAGAAAATATTTCTTTGGAGCACATTGAAGAGAGACTGTTCACCTGCGGGCTAGAAAGCAGAAATACAGTGACAGAGGGTTCCCACAACCTCTCCAGAGTGGCTCTCAGTGATCTGATTTCCTGCAAATAGTTCCATCTTCAGGAAACTCTCCACCTCCCAACAGCCCAAAGACCATGAAGGAGCCTTTGACACAAGGGCCCCGGGAGGGTATTTCACATCCCAACCATCTCATGCTCTGACTTATAGAAGTGGAACTGCATAGATCATACCCAGAATATGCACAGAAAAGTCTTGTACAGAGAGTCCTTTCTCTACAACCTCTGCCTCTGATGACCAGCCTTCCATCCTCCCAGGGTAATGCTACACATGTGCTTTAAAGATGTCTCTTGAGCACTTTTCACTGTTTCTGATCTATGTTTCTTTTGCTACTTTTCACATTACATGATCATTTCTGGAAATTTTTTTTACTGCAGACAGAAGCATGTGCTTTTGTAGCCTCGCGTTGTGGTTCATTCAGGGATTTGTTATGTTATTTTGCATTTATTTGGTGTATAGTTGTCATTTAAATGCATCACAATTTATATAACTCCGAGCCATTTTATTATAATTTTAGTTACTTAAAAGTACTAGTCTAACAAAAGAGTAGGAGTTAAGTGATTTTTTTTTTCATAATCCCTAAGGGATCTATGTGGGTTTTTTTATCGTGATATTCAAATTGTTTATTTTTCTGTATTGGTAACCTTATGGAATGTTAGATTGCTACAAGCTATCGTGTTTATTAAAAGGCAAGATGCATTTAAATATGTTGCTATTACTGTAACAAAAACATTAAGTCTGTATTTTCAACATATTTCAGTGTTTGCCTAGCTAGAACTGGGTCAAGCTTCTTTATTTCATAATTGTCACATAGACATTCTAATAATCATGAGTAATTGGTAAATGGTTACAAGACCTTTGCACAAGTCAAGATAAATTGTTTTCTAAACTGAGAAATATTGTGAAAGAGTGTATTTGAATGTGTGCCGTGTACATTTTATATGAAAGATTTTAGGTAAATAGAATAGTTTCCTCCAGCCTTTCATTAATTGTGATTTATATTTGATATACTTGGAGCTCTCATTACTGCCAAACTTTTCTGTGACTGCCTTTTCACATGATCACATGCTGATCAGGCAGATGTGCCTGTTGTACTAATCAGACACTGGTAATTTAAGGAAAACAGTGGACTGGGCTGAGAGAGAAGACTGGACTGAGACTTTCACGCCCTTCACCTTCATAGCAGTCACCAGGGCTGCAATAGCCCACAGGAAGGAGGCTCTGAGAGTGGCCCACCTCGTGTAGCTCCCACTTTACTTCTGTGACTTGTCCTGGCTCAGGAGCATAGATACTCCCTGTAGCTTCCTTTAGAGATGTCTTGTCTCACTGAACTGGCTATGTGTAAAATACTTAGGAAGTGCAGGCAGCCTTCAGAGGAAAAGCAGCTCAGTTTCGTAAGATAACAGCACTGTCCACCAGGTGAGTAACCTGTTGACTCTGGGAGCTTGAGGACCTCATGTGCTCTGAACCCCACTTGGAAGTCTAAAGAAGATGACTCTATCTGATAATTCCACAGTATACTAAAGTTTATTTGCTGTTGTCTCTTCAATACATTAAGATAAAGCAAATGCAATGAACAGGTATAACTTTTATTGACTACTTTAAAATAAAAGAGAAAATGAGGAAAATCTATTTGTTTGAGAATTCTTTTACATATTTCTCATTCTATTCAATAAATAATTGGATGATCAAAACACGTTCTCTTTCAAGAGAAGAATGCACAGGAAATAAAATTTCAGTACAACTTGAAGTAATCTCTGAAGCTCAATAAGTTTTGAAAAATTCTTCAGACAAAAACAGAAAATCTCATTAATATCACTAGCTTATGGGGAAAGTAGACAAAAGGGATTGAAAAAGCAATAGCTGCAATTCTTCTGAAGCAGTCATCTGGAAAAACTTCAACGTTCATACTAATACTGCTTTAGAACAGAAGAGAGACAAAGTATATTGGAATATTGTTTCTATATTGCAGTATGGAAAATAAGCTTTTAATTTACAAAGTGAAAATTTGAATCATAATGTATACTAGATATAATTCTGTCTTCCATTTATAAGTAATAATTGCATCTTTATTTATTCTTGTAATTTAAAAATTTTTCTACATACCTTGAGTTTGAATTAGCATCATAGATATTTTCTTCAGTTTTATTTTTTCCTCACAAAGGATGAAAAACTAGTGATTCATTTTTGCAATAAAATATTCAAATTATTTGATTTGTATTAATAATAAAAGTTGTTATTTCAACAGTAAACTACTTTTCTGACTACAGGAATTCCATCGTTTTAGTAAATTATAAAAACAAACAAACCTGTCTTCGGGTTTCTGCAAACTTCTCAAACATCATTTGCATAGTGGGCAAAACTGGAGCCCGTGCCGTGTGTCACACCAGGGCAGCCTGTTCACAGTCACGGTTCACAAGAGCAGGGTCTCCGCAAACTCCTTAAAAGGGCGCGAGTGGCCGGATGTGAGGAAGAATTCCAGCTTACTGGTTTTCAGTTTTGCAAGCGTTATCATTCTTCAGTTTGGGCACATTAGAGTAACCTGTGAGGTTCTTAAACATACTGACGTCAGGATGCTCTTCCCACTTATTTTGATTTAATTAATAAAGATGTAGCTGGACACCACGTTTTAAAGGCAAGAAAGTTACTACAAAAGCAGTTGTGCTACTTGTGAGGCTTCTCTCTCTCTCTCTCTCTCTCTCTCTCTCTCTCTCTCTCTCTCTCTTTCTCTCTCTGTCCTTCCCCTCTAGCTCCCTTTCTCTCTCTCTCTCAGAGATTTCACATTGAGCTATATCTCCAGTCTAATTAATTCCAGACAGGGTTCTGTGAGTTGGTAATTTACCCTGGCAGGATTTGAACTTGAAACACTCCCACCTCCACCTCCCTGGGGAAAGAACCCATTTTCATAACCAAAAGTTACTCTCAGGGACAGCAGACACGACCCGTAATAAACAGTAGATGTGCAGTGCAGGGCTTAAGAAATCCCCGCGGCTATTGGAAGACTGGCAGGAGAGGGGCTAGAAGGTTCAGAGGAAAAAATGAGAGAGATATTGGTCAAAGCATAAATCGTTTCATTATACTTTCATTATACAGAAGAAATAAATTCATGGATTGTACAACATGATGACTGTGGTTGATGTCAACAAACTGCACTCTCAACAAAGACAGGAGATATGTGTCTCACTACAAAATTGAGGGCTACAACCAATGTATATATTAATTAGCTGTGTGTATGTTTTCTTTGATGTCTATATGTCTTGAAACTTCACATTCGATATAATAAATATAATTTTACCTGTCAGTTATTTGAAAATTAAAAACAAAATAAATGAATAAATGGGCAAATGCTTGAACAAATATTGCTCCCAAGACAAAATACAAAGTGTAACAGGAGTAGAAAGAATACCCATTGTCATTAATTATCATATCCTCTTTATACGATTTTTCCCAGTGTTTTTTCTGACTTACGGGGCATGAGTACTAAAACCACAGTCCACCAAAAATAGGGCTGTACAACTTGTTATAGGTGATTAACAATTTATCAGCACAAGTTTTTCTGAGACTTCTCCTCAAATTACTACTTTTTCTTTCACACAACTGGATCAGTTTCAATATTTTACTGTCTGGGATTCTGAAATGGATCTCAATGGTTCACTAATTAAATTGTATGCCTGACCTAATCTGTTGCAAGACTCAAAATCTATTTCTTGTTCTCTTTCTCATCTCAAATTAGGAAATGTCATACTGTACAACATGACCTACCAGGAGATATTCAGTGGGTTTAAATGACTTCATTAAGAAACTTAACAATAAAGTTAATAATGCCATTCGGTGGTAATATATTAACATCATACATGTTCCACAAATCTGAACATAAGCCCTTTAGTAATTTGACATATCCAGGGAAATATAGTTCAAAGATTAAATCCTCCTGCTAGTTAAAATTCAAAAATTAAAGTTTTAAATGAAAATATTCTTCCTTTGTTAAAAATCCCAGGAAATTTCAAATCTGCAATGTATTGTATTGCTTTTTTATAGCCTATATGGTTCTCCAAACTCGTAGGTGTTCTATCAGCAGCTCAAATATGAATTTTCTTCCACTGTAATTATTGTACCCTTTTTTAGAGATACAAAAGCTCAATTATCTCTGCTTAATAGGAAAAAAATATTACAGAATACTTCAATACCAAATTGAAAACTAAGTCTGTTCCAACCCTGAAGTATTTAACACCAAAGAAAAACCCTGTTTCCATAATTTAATTCTTTAATGATGCCCAAAAGGGTGGTGAAGACTCAGTGATATTTGAGAGAAAAAATGCCAGTGAAGATTTTAGTTTTCAACCACATTAGCAAATCTATTAATGACTATTGTCCAAAACTAAAAATGTGTGAATGTGAATTGAACTAATAATAACAGACTAGATATAATTTTTAGAATATGTTATTTTCTATATCTGGCCTTAAAATATACTTTAAAGTCATATTTTTGAGAACCTCAACCCAGGTCTAAAAGAACTATCTACTAGGGAAAGTTTTAAATTTGTGCGTAGATATGGTGCTTTCAGTTGATGAACAGCATTTTACAATGGGTAACTGAATCTAACACTAGTTCATCTGAGTGTGAATTTTAAGTCCTAATGACTTGCTGAGAACCATTGTCTAGTTCAAGTGCCCAAGCCAGAATAAGTTTGCTGCCAAGACTCTTCTATTTTACTTGAAAGACTTCCTTTCTTTTCTTTAGAGTCTTTAACTTGCATAGGTAAACTTGTATGCTTATGTATCTATAATGCTTGCAGATTAAATTCACCAAAATTCTTTTCATCACACATGATCCTCATATATGTTCTGTGCACTTAGGAGAGTCTAACAATAATCTTACCTGTTTGTGCAGAAGGGAACCAGGTGAAGTAGATCTACAGTTATCTCTGAATCTCATAGTAAAACTTGCTTAATAGAGCTCTGTAATGCATGTAAAAACCATCACTTCAGTAGTTCAAAACAAACTATTTTAATCCAAAGGTAAAATCTTTGCTTCATCTGTGCCATGTTATAAAAGAATATGTGTTTGTGGAATGATGTAGCAGCTGTATTCTGAAATTTCATTATTCCTCTAAACATCTTTCAGTCTTTCTTTCTCCAAAGGTTTATATGCTCTCTGAAAATAGCACATATGCATGGAAGTTACAAGATTGTCCACCCTGTCCTTTATTTATTTTGAGACCTAAAGTTTACTTTCTATATTTCAGGGGATCTCATCCATGGCCAGTCCTACTAAAAAATGGAAGGTGGCTTCTTTGGATCACCACAGTTTAAAGTCATCTAATTTCTCATAGATCCAACTCTTACAGTCAAATAGAAATTTCTACAAATATCCAGCTTTGAAACTCTAAAGCGATAGAAAAATCCCAGATTTTCTATTTTGTTTAGTCATCAACATTTCACTAGTTATTTTTGCTATAATATTTTATTTTCTGCTTATTTCTCTGTTTTTGACCAATGCTTGATTTCTAAAGACTTTGTACTAGTCCCAAATAATCCTGTTTCTTTTTAACAGGGAACAAAATAGTACAATGTTGTAGGGTGATTCTATATCACCCTCAGTTATAGTAAAAGTTTAACTGGCTGTGTGCTGTGCCTAATATAAAAAATAGACTGGCTAATGAACTACTGATTGTGAAATCTGTTTATCCACCTAGACCCAAGAGGGCATCTCATGGTGGAAACTCCCACAGAATAGTGAGGAGCTCAGCTCCCAGAGAAGAGGAGTTTTCAGTGCAGAGAGAGAACTGAGCCTTACAAAGCCTTCCTTATTCTTTGGACATTTTGGGGAAAAGAAAAAAAAAAAAACCAATTATATTAACTTTGCCCAGAGTGAATAAGAAAGTCTGCAATGACAAGGGGGAGGTTAGAAAATCATGCGCATCTGTTGTGTACCTTAGATTTAAGTAAAAAGAGGAAGAATGCTCCAATTGCTCATGTAGCAGTTCAGAATGAGCCATAGACAGTTTTAAGTTTCATGTTTTGTTTAAGCAATAAATTACTAAACACAACAATTATTTTTGGTTAAGGAAAATTTATTAAGCCAAAGTATAGGTTGATTTATATCATTAACAACATTTATAATCAAAGCAAAAATTGGATCAAATTCAAAGCATTATCTTTATTTCTACCTATGATCCTCAGAAAGCTACACTTACTAGGTTAATATCTAGGAGGTGATGGAAAACTCACTTTTTACATACAAACAATAAATATGAATTTTTGATGCTATTTAACTACATTTGGGCAAAAAATTACTTTGCTTATATCTATTTGAAAAACAAGAGTTTTCTGTTGATATTCATATAATTTTATGTCACTGGAACTCATTTTCCCTTTTCTTGGTAAAATTAATTGTGTTATCATAGCATAATTTAAAGATATAACTAAATAATATATTATGTCTGCTTAAGTAATATGAAAAATTATCTATAAAGGACCACTGATGGATACCTGCAGAAACCATCCAGCCTAATCCTATGAATTGATAGACTGGTTATGTCCCAGGGCAAACTGTGTGAAGTTAAAGTGTTGATACACTGTTCATTCAAGTTTTATGTCAGTAGTTTTCTTCTATACCAAATTGCACTCACTTGTTTTTTACTACTATTGTCATGGTGAGTGTAATTTCAATGAACTTTAAGAAAACCACATTATAAAATTTGCTTGCATACTTTGACATTGCAAAGTATCACTAACTGAACAAGTTTCAGAACATTGAGCAAATATGCACAATTTGTGTCATAACTTCTCTGGCCTTATTATGTCTGAATTTAGATTAGAGGTGTTAATTCTACTTTACTTCTCTCAAAACTATAAAGAAAACTTCGTATTTAAGGCACATTTGCTTTAAGACTGTCACACTGAAATACAGTTTCTTGTTCACTGCTAACAGCATCAGGCACCAAAAGTATTTAAGCAGGTAAAATGGCACCAATGTTTTCAGTTTTAATTTACATACACAAACAGCAATTATGTATTCAGTGGTATATCCACTGTCATCTTTCAAAGAAATAAGAATTACTCTGGATATTTTATACTGAGATAATGCAAGGGGTCAGTTGTGTATTTGACAGAAAAAGTGAGAAGACTAGAGATGATTAAAAGATAAAGCAACTGTGTGGACATGTGTCGCCTGAAGCAGGAAACACTAAAGGGTTGGTCCGACGCCGTCAGAGCGCCATTGCCACCTGTAACCACACGGTGCTCCCAGGAAGGAGCTGGGAGCACATGTGCAGCTCCCCATGTGAGAGTGAGAGGCACAGGGGAGAGGTTCCACTGAAGGGGCCTGAGAACATCCTGGCTCACTCCCTTTGGCCCTCTGCAGTCTTCCTATGCTTCCTCCCTGAGGTTCAAGCCACCTGGTACCCACTGAGCAAAGAAAATTAGGAAACAGACTTCAGAAAACCAGCAGGAGGAGAAGCACAATGCACACTGTGCGGAGTGCTTGAAGAAGTCAATATGTGCTATTCAATATATTGCACTTACTCAGAATTACCGCATATTTATTAGTACATTTTAAATGTAACAATCTGTGTAAGCTCCTAAAACATCTACAAATGAGTGTTATTGATCTTATTCAGAAGAAAAATAGAGGTTAGATGTCCCAGATAACAACACTTGTGTGTGCTATTGCTGAGAGAGGATCCAGGCATTCCCGCTCAGGGTATACTGCCATTCGTCTACCTGTGGTACCTTTTGTTCTCTCTGCCTTCTTTTTACTCTCAGCTCCTATCCTAGAGGTAAACACAAGCATAGCATTGAGAATATTTTCAAAACTCTTCATGTGTTTACATCCAGATACCTGAACTTTCTGGAGCTCACAGCACAAATTGGTTTATGATGGTAAAAACTGTAAAGTTTTTCTCTGTCTCTTGAAGATAAGGTGCTTTCAGATGATTGAAATGGATGGTAATGCATTGCTAATCTTGTATAAAAACATGGTGAATTTTTATGAGAGGAAGAAAAGAAGAGGATTTCTCTAGAATGTTATTATGGCTCAGTTTATAGCATTTCTTAACTGGTGAGAACATAGAATAGGAACCAAATAAAAGCGTAAATAAACATTACAAGGAACCGGGGTGGCATAAGGGCAGCAGATGCTTCTGAAGAGAGCTGACTTTAGTCCGTTTCAGTCTTCTCCTTGGCACACAAAGTCTCAGGAGGCTAAGGGAGAAACTTGCCAAATACATTGAGTCTCACCCTCCTAATTTTTACTTCCAGTATGAGAAGAATTAGTTCAGAATCTGTGCTGTGTTTTTCTATATACATGAGTAAATGTAAGAATATTTTCATATAAAATATGTTTCATGTCTTCCACCTGCAAGTATCAAGCAAGTCAGAGATAATGTTTGTGTCATTCACATGGCGTGTTCTCTGCATCACACAAATATCTCTGGGGAAAGGGATTTAGAGGTTCTTTCTGTTCTCAATGATTGTACTTTGTATGTCTTTTCCTTTTTTTTCTTTTTTTAAAGAAACGAAGCCTGACTAGGACTGCATATGCCTCAACTGGGTGGCGCATCTGCTTCACAGCTTCTGGTCATATGGACTGCTGTCTGATCTCTGTGTCTTTTTGAACTTCAAAACAAGTCCTGGAATTTAAAACAATCGCAATGTGGACTGATGACTTTGCGGATTCCTGCTGCCCTTTGCGAAGGATGTGTGAAATGGAAAGCTCTGCCCCGCGCCTGGAATACTGACATGCTGTCATTACAGCCCAGCTCGGGAACAGTCCATTTAGTCAGAGAGCTATTAAGCAAACCGCACCTGCTGCGGAAGTAACTCTCTCTGTGGGAACCCTGGCATGGGCTAGACTCGCGGTCTGGATTTGTGTTTTCCTGTACTCTTTCGTGGCTAAAAGAGTTACCGTGAAAATCACACACCCCAAATAGGTTCTTAACCCAATTTTGAGCTAAAAAGGCAAATAAAATTTCTTAAAACGATTGAATTCCAAGTTTTCCACCTAGAAACAGTTATATAAAAGCCACTTTCTTAAGCCTGTTTACCTGTCTGTGGACCTCTTCCTCTGTTAATATCAGGCTGAAGTTTGAGAAGTAAAAAATGGAACAGAAGGACTGGCCATGCCTCCTAAAATAAAGATTTATTTATGGCTAAAAACAAGTAGATAATTTGCCCCCTTTTACATAACCAGTAATAAAAATTTCTAAAACTCTATAGATGTGTTTTTATATTTTAAAGATTTGACTATATATAATGATATTTCTTGCTATGTGACATTAAATTATCTTCTAATCCACCAACAAAAGTGAACCTTTTACTCATTAATTCTGCATTAATACACAGAATAACATGTAATGTATGTGTAAATTAATGGTGATGATAACAAAGAACACACAGTAAATGTTAAATACCTAAACACCCACTGACTTTGTAGTTGTCATCTTGGGAATCTATGAATGTAATAAAATAATGAGATTATTGAATTTAATTATGAAATTTTGTTCTGAAATTATTTATAAGACTCATATAGAACTTAATGAATTTTTAATATGGAGAAAACATTGTAAGTTTTATGGTGGTTAACAGTAACTGAGTATAAAAAACAAAATTGAGGAAGTGTGAAATGCGAAAGAGAATGAATTCAATAGCAAGTAAATCATAAACTCTCAAAATGTGATTCGATGCACAGAGATAGAAATTGTATGGAAACTCGTGTGGAAATTATATGTACTAACTGCCAACTCCTGGCTACCGGGACATCTTTGATATTTGCTGATTGATGGATCAAGTGTTCTGTGCCCCGTATTCCCTCACTCTGTGGCAGCACTGGACGGTGATCATTACTTTCCTGTATACTGCCCTTTATTAAGAAAAAGATATCTGATTTTACTGTAGAAACTGAGCAGGGTATCTTCATAGTGTCATCCTCTCTACTTGGATGATTGTCTTCTGAAGAGTGTGTATTCTTTTCAGATTATCTCCTTCCCTACACCACATGTCAACACAAATTGTAGTATGTTCCCTTGTGATAACCCCAGCAACCTGTTAGTATAATTGTGAATATCAAAAGTTCACATCTATTGCGTGGTGTTATCACTAAAAATCTTAAATCTCTTTAGACAAGATTTGATTAGTGAAAGACCATCATCATCCTATACTTTCACCATGTTAGGATGAATAGTTAAAATGAGCTTTGGAGAGGTGTATTTCTGAACCACCATATGAAAAGGAGGGGACTTGGAACTCTAGAAATACACTGTGGAGCCAGGAAACCAGCTTCTGACCAACCATAAGGAAAAAGGTGACTTAAAGGAGACAAGGTGATTTTCAGAAATCCAGGAGACACTCAAATATTCCAATCTTAGAAAACACTACCACAAAATAGGTTATTGATAAGGGAAAAAAGGACATTGAGGATTTTTATACCGAAGTGCAAGCAGTTTTAGGTACTGACAAGAAAAAATTAATACAGACACTTTCCTGAATTACTGAAATTAGGAAAAACTTTAATATCTCCTTAATCTTGTAAAAATCAATATATTTTCCAATATACTGATAAATGGAGTGTGTAGTATTTCTGCTTCATTCTGGTTCCAAATTTACTGTTCTAAATTCTGTTACTCCCTGTTACCAGGTCTTGTTTCTCTGACTAACAATAACTCAAATATGGAACATATACCTTTTCTTTGTTTCCCCTTGTAACCCAAATAAACTATGTTAGTATATTTAAATTGCTGAAAATACTAAAGATAATGAGAAACTACCATTTGCATTGCACTAGAAATGGCTGATAAGATTAAGCTGAGCTTTTATTTTTCCGTAAGTTTTGGTTACCAACACACCTCCAAAATTTTTTATGATATTCACTATTATTATTTTATATCGTTTATGATACACTTTCTATTTAAAATTTTATGATCTTGTAAAACACAATGTTGCCAACAATATTGATTAAAGATAGAGATTTCTTTAGAAAAAAGAGCTGTTACAACTTCATATTCTCATACCAAAGAAAAGATATGCTATTTACACATCTGTGACCTGTTTATTTCGCTTATGAGGATGTCCTCAAGGTACATCCATTTGTGTATGAATGACTTCAGTCTGAGTTATAGTATGTATAGTTGATATTGCGAAGTAGAAAATATTTAAAGGAAAGAGTGTAAGGGTAAATAACGAGGGAAAATTAACGTGATAATAATAAAGAAAAAAGAAAACAAAGATTGTGTATATAGGAGGCAGGGGGATGCAGGGTCAGGGGAAAAGGGAAAAAATGAGAATCAAGTCATGTCATATTCTGGTACAAATTCTTAATGTTAAATGCAATTATCATGTATATTCATAATGTACCAATAAAGATAATTTTTAAAAAAGAAAAGAAAAAAGGTGTTAACTTCCAAAGTCACAGGGGAATAACAGCCTTGGGGAAGGAATTCTAGTGATGTACTTTGTTAAAGATAAGTTGGTTTAAACTATAAAAATATTAAATATATAACACAAATAAAAAATGTATATATAAAAGATGCTGAAATTGATACATGATACAACAGGTTGTACATAACTACTGTTACCATCTTAATATATTCCCTCTTACTCATTTGATATACTCAACACGTGCTGAGTATATTACTTAACAATTATCAATATAAACATATTTCATTAGAAATTCATAGAAGTTAGTGCCACAAAATAAATTAATAGTGTTAACATTTTATTAGTAAAATTAATAAAGTTAATATTTTATTATCAATGAAGAAATCACAAAGTATTCACATGAAATTAGTAGAAATTTCAAAGCTATGCTAAAAGCATAACTGATTACTAGAAAACTTTTGGAAATAAGATGATATAACCAAAGATTGATTTTTAAAAATTGGAAATCTTTTCTTTTTTTTTTTTTGGTTTTTTGAGACAGGATCTCGCTTTTGTGGTTCAGGCTGGCCCTGAGCTCAGCCTCCAACTCACATCACAGCAATCCTCCTGCCTCTGCCTCCCGAATGCTGGGATTACAGGCTTGAACCACCACACCCGGCACTGTAGTATGTCGTACTGGTTGCTGCTGGGCGTGAGTCTCCACGTCCAGTATGATATGTGGTTACCGGGGATCGAACCTGCACCCTTGTGCTTGCAAGACAGGCGCCAGAACCACTGAGCTAACTCCCCAGCCCCAAAATTGGAAATTTTAATTGAAATACTTCTATAAAAGTTAAAACAGAATGAAACATTACATAATGACATTAGCCCCAGAACCAGGACATCCACTGCATTAGTGAATAATGTACCATTTACTATTTAGAAGATAAGAATGTTTATCAAGGGGATAATTGTTGCTATCTTGAGGAGAAAAGTAAAACTAAGTGTGACTCTAAAATGCAAAATTACATACATAGGGCAAATAGGATATCAATATCCATGTGGTTCTTTTACAGAATGGAGCATTACTCTGCCATAAAAGTGATAAGTTTGAATCATTTATACTTAAATGGATATACCTTGAGGATATCCTCATAAATGAAATAAATAGGTCACAGATAGGTAAATATTGCATCTTTTCTCTGGTATGAGAAAATAAAAATATAAATGAGTTCTAGGATTGCATATTACATATTGTGAAACAGAAAACACTCAAAGTGAAATAGGGTGAAGGGGGAAAATAATGAGATTATAACAAAAAATAAAGGAAACAAATTTTATGCATATGGGGGGGGCGGTAGGGTGGGTAGGGCTATGGGAAAAAATGAGAATTAAGTTGTATCTTATACTGGTACAAATCCCCATTATGGAGTGCAATCATGATGTCTATATGTAATGTATCAATAAAGATTTTAAAAATTTAACATTCACCATATTTTTGATAATTTTTCAAAAATCATACACACTAACAATAGCAAATGCCTTTATTAAACCAGAAATTATTGGCCTAGGAATTTAGTAGTACCATGCCTACTTTGGAAGCACAAGGGTCCAAGTTTGATCCCCTGTGCCACAAAAAAAACAAAACCAAACGAACAAAAAACCTTGAAAGTATGTCATAAACATTGTACAGTGGTGATAACAAAAAGTAGTCTTCAGAAACTAAAATAAGATGTATAAAGTGTCAAAAGCTGATGTCATGCATCACAAAGCTTAGTTTTAAAAAGACAGATACAATAAAAGCTAGAAATATGTCAAATAAATATGCCCCAC